>UESW01004135.1:159736-200428 GCA_900491605.1 Calamus simplicifolius | reverse complement strand
ACATCGGACGATATATTTTCTCTGAACTGTTGAATCCTAGATTCATAAGAATTGGCCCATCCGGAAGCACAAGGTAAATGGTATTTTAACCAGTTGGTTGCTATTGGCGGTACTGGATGACCCGGCAACAAGAAAACCTACAAAGAGTAATCAAGTTTAAAAAATCGTCAAGAATAACAGCAATGTCTTAAATTGACAAAGAGTAATATATTTAATACCTCAACAAAATGGTTGCTATTAACGAAGGCCACTGCAATGTCTTTACGGGATACAAGAGGAAGAGGCACCGATCTGAGCGGTAAGAAAGTCAGACATTGTTGCAAGGAGAGGTGGTACAGGACAACATTGTAGCATGATGCTATAAGATGCCCCATATCTGGCATGGTCATCCACCGGTCATATGGCGGACAATCCTCAAAATATGATAATGCATGAGCGATCTCGTCAACCCTCCCCTCGACAGCATACAATGCGCGATAGTGCTCTATATGACAGTTCAACTCATGTAATAAATCCCTCCTGACACGTGGCCAATCTTCCTCTCCGAAGCCAAGTAAGTCAGCAATTGCTCGGAATCCACAGTTGCCATCAGCTTTGACATCCTTGATGTGCTGGATGAATGCCCTCAACCCGTCTGGAAGTTGATTAATATAGATCATTGGCTTATGTGACCGGATTCGTTGACGAATAACCTACAAATTGTATTGAATGATATGAATTATATAAAATATAACGATAAGCTATATTAAAGAAAAGCTTCGTACCTTCTTCTTTGGCTGCCCCTTCTGCATCTGCATCCTTGGGATCCCTAAAATATTTTGCTGCGAACCAGGTGAATAACTATCCTGTCCAGATAGAACCAACTCAAATGCGGAAGGGTCACGGCGAGTAGAAGTATCAACCTCCAATGAAGCACGCCCACGTATACCGATCTTCCTTTTCGCAGGTTCTTCAAGAGATGTACTATCAGGACTTGCAATCTCTCTTAATTTCTTTAACATTTGCAATTGAGATGCCCCATCTAACTGCTCGAATTTCTCGGCAATTATATTCAACTCTGGTTTACAGGTCAACTTCAAACTTTGCACATTTTTAGCAGGCTGCATATCAAGTTTCATCCAATGAGGATCTATGCAGTCGAGGGGAATAGGCCGACCTTTCATCCTATACCGCAAAATCTCATGAGCACATGGTAAGCCATGTGTGCGTCGAATAGCACACCCACAAGCTGATTCATGAATCTCAGCTGAATTGGCCCGATTCGATTGGGCAAGGATATGATTTAATGCACATATAGATATGAATCCTCGCAGTTCTTTGAATTCAGCAGGCTTAAAGTTGTGTTGCACGACCGTCAAACTCTTCTCGAATGAGGCTTTAATGTCGCTGTGCTGCAACTCAATCAAACTATTTATTTTTGTCCAAGAAGACTCGAAAGTACCTTGGCTTGAACCAAGCTGTCTTTTAAGCCTTGCATGTGCACTTTCAGCCCTAGTAAGTAAGAAAATTAGATCAAAGTTATATATCAAAGATAAAAATATAATATATGAATTGCTAAGGGAAATCTTTTTCTTGTAATACCTATTTGTTGTCACATTCCCGTAGTGCCTATAATTGTCCGTCCACGCTGCGACAAATCTTTCCCTGTATTTGCTCAACCAGGTATCTGATACATATCGCAAGGCATCTGGATACGAACTGAAATCTCTCTGAAGTGCACTCCAACGAACATTATAGTCATCTTCTGTGGCTGACAGGACCAGTATATTCCAACTCATTATAAACATATCCCATTTCTCCTTTGTTTCAAATAATCTTTTGCATTGAGCCAGAACATTCCTACTAATATGCCATCTACATAACATATGTGAAGATGTAGGAAATACCCTCTTAATTGCATTCAATAGAGCCAAATCTCTATCTGTGATTATCACCTCAGGCAAAACATCAGCATCCATGACACTGCGCAATCTATCTAATGCCCATGTATAGTTATTTTCCCGCTCAGAGTCCATGTATGCAAAAGCAACAGAAAATGTGAGATTAGTTGATGTCACCCCCACAATCTCTAACAGAGGAAGACGATATCTATTCGTCTTGTATGTGCAATCCATAATCAATACACGAGGAAATGCACGTAACAAATCTATACATCCAGGGTGTGCCCAAAACAAGTCACGCACCACGTCAGTACTACCGCAACTCCTATGCCACTCAATATATTTAGCATCGGCTAATTTACCAAGAAGATGTTGCATCTGTGATCTCCCTGCTTTCTCTAAAACCTTACACCTCTGGCGTGCATTGTAGATCGTCTTCATTGTCGTAACATTGTGGGCATCTCTTTGCTTCAATGTGGACAATATATCCTTTGGCCGAACCAAAGTTTTCGACATATCCACTAACAATGAAGTCTCCTCCCTAGATAATCTTCCAGCATATGAGTGTCCCTCGAAATGCTTCGCAGACGGATGATTGTGCACTCCACAAATAACCTCCAAAATCCAATCATCCGCAGTGTCCAATTTCCTTCCTCTTAATAAAAATGGGCATCCACACTTCTTTGTACCACTAGCCCTCTTCTTTGATCCCTTTTCCTTTTCCTTTCCGCTTGTGCATTTGTGCTTACCGCTCCTTTCGCAACCTAACTTGATTCTTGGTTTCCTAACATTGCTTCCCGAATCAGATGTTTTAATTACAATAACTAATCCGTTCCTCCTCCCAGCTTCCCGACACCAACTACACAATTCTTCTCTACTCTTGAATATCTACACAATAAATAGTATAATTTAGCAAGTATAGTATACAATTAAAACAAGTCAGCAACAATTGCAATCAAAATTATCATACTTCGTAAGTTGTAAATTCATTTGTGTAATCCATAACACAATCTGAGCCAATTTTGCTTGATTCGGTTGACGCATCATCCTACAAGGATAAAATATTATGTTAAATTTATATTTGGAACATAATGGTTTCGTTCGGCTAAGTATGGCCGAACGGAATAGATTTGTTCGGCCTCCCTGGCCGAACAGAAACAATATGTTCGGCATAACCTAGCCGAACAGAATGCATCTGTTCGGCCAGGTTAAGCCGAACATATTGTTTCTGTTCGGCCAGGGATGGCTGAACAAATCTATTCCGTTCGGCCCTGGTAGGCCGAACGGAACGCGATCCGGGAAAAAAAAAAAGACGATTCAGTTTTTAAAAACGAACCTTATCGTCACCGTCGCCTTCCCAGATTACTAGTTGCTTCTCCATTGTTGAAATGAGAGCTACAAACCTTGTCTAGACCCTGATTTCAGAGACAATCGTTGAGAGAGGGAGGGAGGAAGGGAGATGGCTGTGCCTGGGAGAGAAGTTTGGAAATGTTATTAGGGGTTTTGATCAGGTGGGTGTAGAGAGAAATAAGCAGGGTAGAAAAGTAATTACATCTTAGGGTATTTTAGGTATTCTAATTTTAAGTAAGTGTGGGTGTGGAGAGTAATCTTTGGGGTGCCAATAGAATTTCCCCGCTTCCAGGTGGGGCATGTAGAGCGAAACGGTGCCCTCCTTCTTAATCTACTGCCACACTCCTCTTCAGCAAACCAGTTGGACATCGATCGACCCTGACAAAGATGGCGGATCGCTTCTTCCCCAACGAGATGCCGGCTTTCGTGGAGGAAAACGAGGGCGCCGTCGCCCCATCCTCCCTCCACAACCTCCTCTACCTTCCCTACCCCAAAACAACCGACCAATTCTTGGGAGCTGCTCTCCATCTCAAGGAGAAGGTCACTTTTTTTTTAATTTTTTTTTTTTTTGACATTATATGATTTAGAATGGTGGAAGGTTTCCAGTAATTCACGCGTACCTCCTGTTTGCGTTTTTGCTTGTTTCAGGTTGTGAAGGAGACCTGGGTGCGCTGTGGGCGGCGTGCAAAGGATTTCACGCTGTATACAGGTGCTCTTGGGACTGCGTTCTTGCTCTTCAAGGCTTACCAAGTCACCAATAATCGAAGCGATCTCAGCCTCTCTAGTGAGATAATCAGGGCTTGTGACTTTGCCTCCCAGGGTGATCCGTAAGAACTAGAATTTACTCCCCCCGTATGTGTGTGTGTGTTATATTGTTGTTGGATCATTGTTGCTTGATTTGTTGGCATCTCCACTGGGCTTTGGAGCAGGCATGTGACGTTTATATGCGGGCGGGCTGGTGTGTGTGCTCTTGGTGCGCTGGTGGCGAAGCACGCTGGAGATGAGGGGCTGCTAAACCATTATTTGAGCTCATTTAGAGAGGTAAGACTTGGGACGTGCTTCTTTATATATATATATATATAATTTACTGGAAGCAGAAGTAGCCTACCTTGAGACCAAACTGATCTATCTACCTATCGACGTCTGACATCTCACGAAAACAAATCCATTGGTCGTTTTGGGTCTTAGAAGAGGTGAAGAAAGATAGAGTATTTTCAAATTCTTAGATGCTTGTCAGAATAACTATTATGACCTTCTTAAAGATGGCAATATGTGCTGGCCATTCCTCCTATTGTCCCATATCCGATTTATGCCTCCCAAAATATAAACCCGAATCATATCAAACAAATTTTTTGAAGCCAGTTGCTATATTTAGAGACTTGGGGGTTCATGGAATGCCCAAGCAAAAGGTGGGAGCTCATGTCAATTTCTAGGTCAATTATAAAAAAGTTAATAACCAGAAAATTCAGTATAAATTAAAATGAAATGAAGAAAATGAAGGATCAATTCAGGAAACACTTTTTCATTTGTTTGAGAACCTATTTTGGTGTGTCATGACATACTGACTAGTAAAAAATTTGCACTTTTCCGTATGGATGTGCATTCAATAGCCAAAGGATAGTTATTGAATGTAGGGTTCGATGTAAACAATTAATTAAGAATTAGTGAAACCTCTGACTGATAACATTTTTGGATGCTAATGGTCTACCTAACATGCTGAATACCTCAACATTCCTTGCCTGATACCCAACCTGCTGAAATGCATTGTCTGACCTACTTGGCTCCAAGTGGCTGGCACCTGAGAGAAGCAGACAGGGAACTGCCTAAGTGGGATGGTTACCTTTTAATATTAGTGATGTAGGCTTATGAAAGTGTTAATTGATTTTCATGGTGCAACTGATGTGCATCAACCCGTCCTGCTTGAGACATACCTTAACGCCATATTTAGGACCTCCGTTGATAATATAATTAAACGCACTATGCTATTATATATATAAAAAGAACAAAGGTTATATATTTCTAAACAAGACCTCGCAAATGATTAAAACTAGTGATTGGAAATCATTCAGTGAAGCTTTCCTTGGTAATGTACCTGTACCAAGATATGGTAGTGTTGGATGCACATTGATGTGCGAGATGAGTCATTGTAATTATGACTGTTGGCGATCTTCATCAAAAGCTATAGAGAATGTTTCATTGAGTTTAGATGCAGCTATGAATTATGTCATGTGAGATTTAGGTTGGAACAACCTAATGTCTAAATAGTTGCAAGCATGAAAACCCATTTAAGCTTGCCCAAAGTTGAAGACTTCTTGATCAAACCTTTAAGCAAATGGTTCAATATGATCAATCTGGTCCAAACATTTAAATCCACTTAATCCAAGAAGCTTGACATCCCCAACTTATTATAGTGTAGCCTGTTGGCTTGTTTGGATCTAGTATGCTTTACGTACCTGTTACAGATTATATTTTCAGAATAGAAAGTAAATATATTTGATTCTGATTCATAGGAATTTCCATAGATTGTATTTCTAGAATAAGAAGCAGACTACATTTCTATAATAGGAAATAAATATATTTAATTCTGATTTATAAGGATTTGATGCAATTAGTTTTCCTTTCTAACATAGGATTTGTAGCTTGTATATATACCTAAGAGATTGATGAATAAAAAATACACAGAAATTACTTTCTTTTTCTTTTTTTTTTTCCAGAGTAATAATTATGTTTCATGGTAGCAGAGCTTTCAGGCTTATAACCCTGAAATATATAAACAGTGGGGTTTTAGGGTTTTCTTGGGTTTTTATTTTTGGCAATTTTTTGTTCTCACCGACTACATCTGGGAAAGCACCACTCGCCGATCAGCCTTCGTTCGGAGTTTCGTTGCCGAAATCTGGTTCTTTTTCATTTGTTCTGCTCGCCTCAACTTTCACAACAAGTTTATTACCTGTTTGCGTTAGCATCTATTCGGTATGGGATTTACTTTGGGACATATTCACATTCTTTGGGTATTTTTAACTTTGTTGGTTTTGGCTCTATTATTTAGTTGATATTTGATAATACGGAGGAAAAGAAGTCTGTTATTGTATCTAATGTGGTTCCTGTGATGTCAAAAATTACAGAACATAAACTTAATAGATCTAATTATTTAAAATGGAGTAAAACTCTTAGACTTTTATTTGCGGAGTATTGCTATGGATAATCATTTAACTGATGATCCACCTAGTGATGACACCCGAAAACCTCATGGCTAAGAGAGGATGCCCATCTATTTTTGCAAATACGTAATTCTATTGATGGTGAGATGGTTGGTTTGATAAATCATTGTGAATTTGTAAAAGAACTGATGGATTATTTGGAGTTTATGTATTTTGGCAAGGAAAATATCAAATGCACTTATGAAGTATGCCATGCCTTTTATCGTGCAGAAAAAGATGACAGATTCCTTATTGACTACTTTATGGATTTTAAGAAGACTCATGAGGAACTTAATATGCTACTTCTATTTAGTACTTATGTGAAAGTTCAGCAAGCTCAGAGAAAAAAGATGGCGGCTATAAGCTTCTTGGCTGGTCTTCCTTCTGAGTTTGTGACTGCTAAATCTTAAATTTTTTCTAATCCTGAGATATCCTCTTTGGAAGAAGCTTTTAGTAGGATACTCTGAACAAAAAATTCAGCTCCTGCTCAGCCTAATAGTGCTCTTGTCAGCTGCACTTCCGAATCTGGGAGACAATCATATAGATATGACAATAGAGGGGGAGACTTAAGTAGTTATGATCAAAATCTTAGTACTCAAGGACAAGATATGGGAGGTGTTGGATGTTACTATTGTCATAAGTCAGGACATGTGAAGAAAGATTGTAGAAAGTTGCAGCACAAGAATCAATCAAACCAATCAGTCCATGCTACTTCACTAATGATGCTTCTGAGTCCATTTTAATATATGCAGATAAGTATGCCAAGTTCTAACAGTATCAGAAATCTTTAAAGTCTTCATCTACTCCTATTACTGCCATCGTTGATTCAGGTAAAATGAACACATGTCTTGTTTCCTCATCTTTCAAATGGATCATTGATTCTAATGCCATAGATCACATGACAGGTAATTCTAGTCTATTTTCTTCTTTTAAGTCACATGCTTTTAGTTCTACAGTTACTTTAGCAGATGGATCTATGTCTCGTATTTTAGGGTTCGGCACAATTATTTCAACACCCCCAATTCCTTTAAAATCTGTTTTAAGTTTACCTGACTTGTCTTTTAATTTAGTCTCCGTCAGTAAGCTTACTCGTTCTCTTAATTATTGTATCACATCTATCCTAATTGTTGTCTATTTCAAGATCTTATGACGAATAGGATTATTGGTAAAGGACATGAGTCCGGAGGCCTTTACATTCTTGATACATAAGTACCAAAATCTGTTGCTTGTTCTGGAGTTGTAACCCCTTTTAAAGCACATTATCGGTTGGGTCATCCTTTATTGCCTATGTTAAAGAAACTTTATCCCCAGTTTTCTAGCCTATCTTCATTAAATTGTGAGTCTTGTCAATTTCCTAAACATCATCATTTGAGTTCTAGCCCTAGAGTCAATAAAAGAGTTAGTGCTCCTTTTGAGTTAGTTCACTCTGATGTTTGGGTCCTTGTCCTATTGAGTCTAAATCAGGGTTTAAATATTTTATTACCTTTGTTGATAATTATTTTTAAATGACATGGTTATTTTTAATGAAAAATCGTTCAGAATTGTTTTCTCATTTTGCTACTTTTTGTGCGAAAATCAAAACTCAATTTAATGTGCCTCTATAAATTTTGAGAAGTGATAATGCTAAGAAATATTTATTAGAATACTTTTAAAATTATATGGTTCAATATGGCATTATTCATCAAACTTTTTGATACACCATCTTAGAATGGAGTTGCTGAACGAAAAAATAGACATCTTCTTGAAATTGCCATAGCTTTGTTATTTCAAATGCAAGTTCCTAAACAATTTTGGCCTAATGCAGTTTCTACAACCTGTTTTTTGATTAATCGTATGTCTTCCTCTGCCCTTTCATGTCCTCTTTCCTAATAAGTCATCATTTCCTATTAAACCTAGGATATTTGGTTGTACTTATTTTGTTCAGGATGTTCGACCTCATGTTATGGAACTTGATCCTAAATCTCTAAAGTGTATTTTTCTTGGATATTCTTGTATGCAAAAAGGATATAATTGTCCTAGTCTTAACAAGTGCCTTATGTCAGCTAATGCTAGCTTTCTTGAACAAATACCATTTGCTTCATTTTCAAATTCTATCAGTCAGGAGAAGAAAGATGATTTATTAATTGATACTCTTACATCACCTAGTTTTGATCTTCTTCCCTCTAAACCTCCTATTCCTGATCCTACGCCTCTTGCTCCATGTCCTTCGTCAGTTCCTTCGTTATCGGATCTAGTTCCCAATTCTAATGATGATCTTTCTATTGCCCTTCGCAAAGGTAAACATCAATGTACTTATCTAGTATCTTCTTTTGTGTCATATAACATTTGTTACCATCCTCTTGTTCTTTTATTGCATCTATTGATTTTGTCACTATTCCTAAGACTGTTCATGAAGCTGTATCTTATCCTGGATGGCGTAATGCTATAATTGAGGAGATGAATACTTTCGATGATAATGGTACTTGGATCCTGGTACAATTACCTATAGATAAAAAGGCTATTGGATGTAAATGGGTGTTTGCAGTTAAAGTCAATCCTGATTGGACTGTTGCTAGATTAAAAATTTGATTGGTTGCTAAGGGATATGCTCAAACGTATGGAGTTAATTATTCTGACACCTTTTCTTCTGTTGCTAAACTTACTTCTGTCCGATTATTTATTTCTATGGCAACCACATATAATTGGCCTCTGCATCAGTTAGACATTAAGAATGCATTCCTTCATGGTGATCTTCAGAAGAAAGTTTATATGGAGCAACTACCTGATTTTGTTGCTCAGGGGGAGTATGGGAAAGTGTGTCATCTTCGCAAATCCTTATATGGCTTGTAACAAAGTCCTCGGGCTTGGTTTGGAAAGTTTAGTCAGGCTATTGAAAAGCTTGGCATGAAGAAGAGCAAGTCCGATCATTATGTTTTCTACAAGCAGTTTGCAGCTGGTATCATCCTATTAGTTGTCTATGTTGACATTGTTATTACTGTGAGTGATACTGGTGGTATTTTATCTCTTAAATCTTTTCTTCACAGTCAGTTTTATACAAAGGATTTAGGAACAATAAAGTATTTCTTGGGTGTTGAAGTGACAAGAAGTAAGAAAGAGATTTTCTTATCTCAAAGGAAGTATGTGCTTGACTTGTCTGAAACAGAAAAATTGGAGGCTAAACCATGTAGCACACCAATGGTTCCTAATTTGCAGCTTACAAAAGATGGTGAGTTGTTTGAAGATCCTGAGAGATACAAAAGATTGGTTGGGAAGTTGAACTATCTTACTGTGACTCATCCAGATATTGCCTATTCAGTAACAAGTCAATATATGTCTTCTCCAACTATCGATCATTGGAGAGCTGTAGAACAAGTTTTATGCTACTTAAAAGGAGCTCCTAGGAGAGGAATCCTGTATGGTAATCATGGTCATACTAGGATTGAATGTTTTTCAGATGCTGACTTGGCGGATTCAAAGAAGATCGAAGATCTACTTCAGGCTATTGTGTATTTGTTGGAGAAAATTTGGTTTCATGAAAAAACAAGAAACAGAATGAGGTTTCAAGTTCAAGTGTAGAATCAGAATATAGAACTATAGCTAAGTCTGTGTGTGAAATAATGTGGATATATTAGCTTCTCATTGAAGTGGGCCTCAATATTTCAATACCAACTAAGTTATAGTGTAACAACCAAGCTACACTTCATATTGCATCTAATCCAGTCTTTCATGAACGAACTAAGTATATTGAGATTGATTGCCATTTTGTTCGTGAGAAGATTCAGCAAGGTTTAATTTCTACAGGATATGTAAAAATAGGAGATCAATTGGGAGATATTGTCACAAAGGCTCTAAATGGAGTTCGGATTGCTTGTCTTTGTAACAAGCTGGGCATAATAAGCATTCATTCTCCAGCTTGAAAGGGAGTGTTACCGATTATATTTCTAGAATAGAAAGTAAATATATTTGATTCTAATTCATAGGGATTGCTACAGATTGCATTTGTAGAATAGAAAGTAGACCACATTTCTATAATAAAAAGTAAATATATTTGATTCTGATTTATAGGGATTTGATGTAATTAGTTTTCCTTCCTAATATAGGATTTGTAGCTTGTTTATATACATAAGAGATTGATGAATAAAAAATACACAGAAATTACTTTCTTCTTCCTCTTTTTCAGAGTTCTAGTTGTGATTCACTACCTAACACTTATTTTTGTGTCAACAAAAAAGAAAAGAAAAGAAAAGAAAATGGTTGACATAGACCTTGATTTCTTGATGTCTAATTTAAAACCATTTACTTGCTGAGAAGCACTGTTTCGTTATTTGTACCCTTCCTTTCAAAGACCAAACATCTTTAATAGAGGTTCATTCTTGCCAAGAAAGAGAAAAAAGAGGTGATGAAGTGTTAAGCAAGAAGTGCAGAGTAAACAAATGTGATCAGCTGACAAGTTATTGTAGATATTAACTCCAACAATAGTCCATAATGGATAGCTAGGAAGTTTTAGAAATCAAGACAAAGATAGAGAGGCAATGAGGGAGTTGGAGGATATTTCAAGAAATAAGAATTATTTCTGTGAAATACTTAATTTGTTTTCTTTTCCAACTCATTTTTCTAGTGGCATTTATATTCACCTCTCAACTTTCATGAGGAATGAAATATCCATGTAGATCCTTGGCTGTTTATCAAAGATGAGTTTGAACTTTTGAGAGAAATAACAAATCCCACCTGCAACAATTGTGTGAAGGCATGGCTTGGAATCAGTCATAACCACAACCTGACAGAGACCTTATAAAATCCAATTAATAAAGTTCATCTGGACCCAGCCCACTTGAAAGTAGCTTAACCAACCTCTTGTCCAAGTTTAAACAAGCTGAGCTATGTCGTGAGATCATGTTAACTAGGAACTATTGTTCATTTATATCTCCAACAAAATTATCCTCTTTAGACAATTTCCAGTTTGATTAATTTTAGACCTCTTTCAAGGCTTTCTTCCACTTCTCCAATATTTGAAAAAACTGAAATTATGGATGATAACTAGAGATACCATCTCTACATGCATTCTTCCATGCATAGTTGCATGCATGCATGCATCCATCCATCCATACAACAATTTTAAAATCAAGGGATGTCACTTCTTGGTTCCATCTGTCATTTTTTGTACTGAGTATACCCACTCTAATTATCATAAAAAATACATTAAGTGCACCACTCTCTCACCGTTAACTATCACCTCTGCTTTCACCTCCTTCCCAATCGCATTCGATCTTTTTCAGAAAAACTCCCAAGCAAATTGGACCCTTCGATTCAACATTGAAACAGTTTGAACTCTTATCACTTGCTTTCTTTTCTCTCCCCTCATATGTGCATTGCATGTTCCTCTTTGCTATAATATATATATATATATATTTGCACATAGACATATGTACACACATATACATGTATGCATCAATGTTTACATATTCATGTGCTTGCAAAGATGCCTAGTTAGAAGTGATGATGGAGGGGAGATTGGTAAGGCCAATGATGGCAATGAGGGGGATGCTGTCATAAAAGCTTTGCCCCTTGCTTTGCAGATATGGTTATGAACTTACTAAACAACATTATTCTCCTGGAACACTAACTAACTGAATAGTTCCCTTCAGTCTTCTTAACTTAAAATGCTGCCTTGCATGCATGCATTTATTTAGCAGAAGAAACTGAAATGATTTCCTTGAATATATATATGTGTGAAAGATGCACATTAATTAGAAATAGGTGAAGAAATAGCCATAACCAGCTTTGCCTATTTTGTCATCAGATTTCCACAAAGAAGATCAAAAGATCAATACAATTCATATAAATTAGTTTATTTTAGATAACATTGACTATGCTGCAGATCTAGTCACATGTTAGATGGCACAGGAATATTTCCTGAATTAACCCACAAATACTGAAACTACCAACAAGTTTCTATGCTGTACTACTGCCGGTTTTGGACTATCATAATGACCATACCAGACAATATCATGGAATAAGTAGTTTAGGACCTGAAGCGGGCCTTAAGTTGAATTAATTGCATGGCTGAAACAAATATATTCAGATCTTGTTCTGAAAAGGCAGCTGACTTATTGTTCCCTGATATTTGATATTGAATTGCAGTCGAGTCTAAATAAAGCGAAGCAACAAATCCTTATTCCATCTTGATAGAGTTGGCATTATGGATCAAGTTATCATCCATTTAACTTTTATTACAGATCGTGGCTAGCACCAAGCCTGATTTCCTGATGGTGGAATACCAGTTCATCTGTAGGTGATCCAGTTTTGACCTGAATTAGCTGCTAGATAGATACAAAGCCCATTGCAAAATTTCTAGAGAGCATGACATTGATTGCTATGAAACCGGACAATGCCAATTTCCATCGCACCAGCCAAGTAGGATCTTGCACTCTTATTAACAATTGAGAAGTCACATTTATATATGTTCAACATCTGTTACCATTGAACACTATCAAAACTACTTGTTCACATGGAGGCGGAGGAGGCCTTTCTAGAATACAGCACTCTTATGTGCATAATTTTAGCTTACTTGCATGCCAAATTCATAGCTAACTCATGATCCGGGCATTATCCCCGTGATCAAACCCCCTCCTCCCCTGCTGCCACTTGACAAGCAGAGGTTCTGGTTTACCTCTTGGGTGGTGTGTCCCTTAGTAAGTAATACTAGGTGGTTCTCCCTCCCTTTCTCTGGAAAATAGAAAAGAAAAAGGAGGGGGGGAAATGTTGATAGCTATTTCATCCAGAAAATTTGTTCTAAAAATTTCTCCAGAAAAATCTAAGGCGTTCACTTTCTAAACGGCTCTTCTGTCCTTTTCTGTCCTAAAGCTTTCCATTGTGATTAAATTTTCATTAGGGTGATGCATACCATTTTCTTAATCATGTTTCTTAGTTCTAATTTAATTTAGCCTTGTTTTCTAAGCAGATTAAAATGCCTGGTAAAGTTCCAAATGAGCTTTTGTATGGAAGAGTTGGATACTTGTGGGCCTGTTCTTTATTGAATAAACACATTGGTGAAGGGACAGTCCCTTCAACCAACATGGTGAGTGATTTTTCTTGTCCCCACTTTTTGTTGTTCTCCCTGTGGTCGGTTCCATCAAATGCTTTTAAGATAAAATTTATTAATTCTGTTATGATTAAACAACATACATAGAGTGCAATAGCAAAGGAAATCATCATGGATGGAAAGAGACTATCCAATGGAGGCTGCTGCCCTCTCATGTATGAGTGGTATGGCGAAAAATATTGGGGTGCTGCTCATGGACTGGCTGGGATTATGCATGTCTTGATGGACGTGGAACTGAGACCAGATGAGAAGGAAGACATTAAAGGGACCCTCCAATACATGATTCAAAACCGCTTTCCTAGTGGGAACTACTCTGTGAGTGAGGGCTTCGATGATGACTGCTTAGTGCACTGGTGTCATGGGGCCCCAGGTGTTGCTCTCACTCTCTCCAAGGCTGCTCAGGTGATCATGCTGCCATCACAATTGTTTGATTGCAGTTCATTATCGCTTAACCCAGAGACTAATTGTCGACAAAATATTATGATCAGGTCTTCCAAGAAGAGCAATTTCTGCAGGCAGCTGCAGAGGCTGCTGAGGTGGTATGGAACCGAGGCCTGCTAAAGAGAGTAGGAATTTGTCATGGTATAAGTGGGAATGCTTATGTGTTCCTCTCACTGTACAGGCTCACTGGCAATTTGGCGTACTTATATCGGGCTAAAGCTTTTGCTTGCTTTCTATTAGACAAAGCTAACAAGCTGATAGCAGATGGGCTAATGCACAGTGGTGACCACCCATATTCACTGTTTGAAGGGCAGGCTGGTATGGCTTATCTCTTCCTGGACATGGTCAGACCCTTTGAATCAGGATTTCCAGCTTACGATCTTTGAACTCGCATGCATTATGTTAAAACTAGGTTAGGAGGCATATTTTGTGCTTGAGGTGTACAAATGAAAAAGGAAAATCTAGTTGTAGCTGACCTTGAGAATGTTACGAGAGGGAACTGTTCTGACCACCTAATTGTGTGGGATGCTCAACCTAGCTACTTTGCATCATATACTCGAGTCATAGACATGCTTATATAATATTTGGTTTTGCAGTTGTTGATAACTCAACCTTTGTCAGAAGATAATGCCATGAATCAATTTGGACTCACGTTTTCTGATGTGGAATTAGTATTCATATTCTCTAATGATTCTGTGAAGATATGTTTGACCCTCCACATGGTTGCCTGTGCATTATAACTGTACAGGTTTTTCCTTTTCATGTCAATATTGGTTTTATTCTGTTGGCAAACTCAGAATGCAATAAGAAGTGAAGAAGGCAGTCCACATCAGGATCTTCCTTGTTAATTGTATTGCAGGTGGTGCAGCTATTGCTGCTTTGTGAAGTGGAAATATGTTGGTACCTTACGTTGCTTTGCTTTGCAGCAGCGTATAAACCCTAAAGGAAATCCTTCTACCTAAACGCACCCAAGCTCCTCCCTATATTGTTGTGAGGGATGAAAAAAATGCTGGCATTCATATGCAAGGATAGATGGAATTTGAGAGGGGAGAAAAAGTTCCACCTTCCAAGAAAAAAGAAAAAAGTTCTGCATTTCCGTACAACTATCTTTTCATCTATTCGAACCTCATCCCCATTGGGTGGCTGGAGGAGGTCGTAGAATACCCTCCATCTTCTGAAAAGTAAAAAAAAAAAAAAGTTCTCTATGTCATTTTTAAAAAAAAAAATATTTGTATCTTTTACCGTATTTGTTTTAGAAAAGTTCAGTAGTTCGGAGCACCAAACATGCTTATATTAATTAGCATGGTACTATTTTTGGCCGCAGCCAAGCGAGTATGAGTCCTGGTGCAACAACGAAATTATCATAATCACTCCACCATGATTGAGATGGGAAACACACCAGAATATCTTTTATTTGCTTTTCCTTCACATCAAATTAATTTATCATGCAAGTTTAGGTTTTGGTTAGATGTTTCTTAATTTCAGACAGTGAATCCGCGACCCTCATGAAACCAGAAATTCAGTCTATATCACAATATTTAAATTATTTCCGACGACAATTTGGATGCATACGAGGTTTCCTGGTGTCCATGGGTTTGCAATGCCACAGGAGACGTAGGGTCCGGAGACACGGACGGAGGTCACGGACAGGGATGGTGGCTAGCGACGTTGATTTAGGACTGGTATCATGTTACAGGTATTGGGTATGGAATGATTTTATAAAACCATCAAATCATCATTGATCTTAAAATGATAGTAAAATTATTTTATTTAATATTTTCATCTTAATTAATATGATCATGCCGATCTGCACTAAAAAAAAAAATAGATTTCATATATTTATCAATCTCTTCTTTCTATATATAATAATATAATAAAATATTATTTATATGAGGCAGATTTATTACCTTTTTAATCCTTTGATTTACATAAAATTATGAGCTACTCTATTTTTTTATTAATGAAAAAAAGATCAAATATAAGTTTATTTATATTTGAACCTAGTCAAATTTATCTCTATTATATATAATATATTATCATTAATATTATTATGTATATTAACTATATATATATATATATATATATATATATATATATATATATATACATATTATATACTAATAATTATATTTTATTTATTTATTATAATAATATAATATTAGTATAGTAATTACTATTATATCATTTATATTTATTATTATGTATATATATATGTATGTATATAATTGGTATTATATGCATAATAATTTTTTGTTTTTAATGACGTATCTGACGTAGTAATGTATGAACATGGGTAATTTTCACTTGATGAAATATGCCATGGTCCCTGGGAGACACCCTCGTTTTTTTCATTCAAGTCATTGTACTGATGCTCAAAAGTCGTCTTCCTCGCATTGAGAAGGTAGCGTTTTAAGGCAAGACAACGCTGTCGGTGCTGCTGTGCTTGTGGCTGACGACTTGCTGGCTGCCTGCATATCTTATTACCCCTTTTAGACGCCGTGCACTATGGCACTGCAAGAAAATTTTGAAAATTAATGCATTACCTTATATATATAAAAAAAAAAGAAAAAAAAAAGGAAATAATTTGGTGCATTAAAGATTCATCAATCTCCTAACCACTGATTGATAAATTTATAATCAATTGATTTTCTATTTGGCAACAAACGTTGGCAGTGGCAAGGATAAGGAAATTATTCGTGTATATATATATATATATATATATATATATATATATATATATATATATATATATATATAATGAATTAATTAAGATTCCTACTAATTTTCAAGAGAAAATTTAGATAATTTCCAGTTGTAGAATGCGATGATTATGATTGAAAATTAGGCCCGGCTGGCAACAACAATTCTATAGTTAAGGCCACACTGCTTTCTAAGGTTTTTTCTTTTTTTTTTTAACAAACGGATGATCATATTATTCTGAGATGAATTAAATTTGAAGTATTAGAATACATAAATTGCTTTAAAATAATCAGCCAGATATCATCAGAATGCCATTTCCACTAAACCGAAGGGGTTTTTTGAGTGGTGTTCTTCTTCGATCAGAGCATTTTAAAACTCGAAGAAGCACTGTCATGCACCAACCACCCGGCATTTTGCTCGATATGCAAGCCATCAGGGTAGGTGGTACATGCCAAACGGCTTCTCAAATACTCAATATGGATGCTGGCAAGTTAGATGGTAGACGCCAAACGTCTCCCATTGTCCATGGATTTGCAATGCCACAGGAGACGTGGGGTCCGGAGACACGGACGGAGGTCACGGACAGGGATGGTGGCTAGCGACGTTGATTTAGGACTGGTATCATGTTAAAGGTATTGGGTATGGAATGATCTTACACCACAAAGGAAAAAAATATTACGATATCCAAATGCGTCGCTAAACATGCTATTGCGATGCAATAGCGACGCAATGACGGCGTCGCTCAGATGTCCGTCGCAATATCCATTTGTCGCAATTGCGTCGCAATATTGCGACTCTCTGCGATGCAACAATGCGTCGCAATATTGCGACGCATCCAAATGCGTCGCTAAATTTAAAATTAATTTTTAATATTTAAAATTATTATTAAATATTGCGACGCATTCAATTGCGTCGCAATATTGCGACGCATTTAGTTGCGTCGCAATATTTAATAATAATATTTTGATATAATAGCGACGCAATTTGAGTCGCTAATGCGTCGCAAAAAATTTTTTTTAAAATATTGCGACGCAAGGTCATTGCGTCGCAATATTTATTAAAAATATTTTAGATATAATAGCGACGCAATTTGAGTCGCTAATGCGTCGCTATTAAATTTTTTTTAAATTATTGCGATGCCAGGTCATTGCGTCGCAATATTTAATAATAATATTTTAAAAATATTAGCGATGCAATTTCAGTCGCTAATGCGTCGCAAATTAAATTTTTTAAAAATATAAAATATTAAAAATTAAAACGGTTAATACAATTTCGTTAATTTAAATATTGATAGAAACATTTTTCACTCATATTGATCCAAACAATAATCAATTTCCAAAAATAATTCATATATTAAAATTTTGAAGTTTTCATGTACAACATAAAAAAGAAAAAAAAAATACATCAAGAATCTGGCGATCACGTGGAGGCTGGAGACTCTGCGACAAGCGGCTAACCATATCCCGCAAATAATGCATCTCATCTCGCATGTCTGCAATCTCCTGATCCCGGCCTCGCATACGATCCTCGAAATCCTGCTCCGACCTCCTGCGAACCTCCTGCAATAGATCTCCGAAGGTCGTCTAAACGCTCGGAGGAATATCACCAGAAACTCGCGAGCTGGAGGCCTGATGGGGAAAATATGTAGAAGCTCTAGTGCCCAGACCATAGACCCTGCGGTCTCGCGGCTGGGCACCAACAGCCTCCAAAAACACACGCCGACTCTCCTCTGCTGAGAGTTCGACGGGCGTCTCCCCATCAGTAGAGTCGACCTGCGATGCCTGGGAGCGAAGCTCCTCGACTCGTGTCTTTGAAATTATGAAATCAACAATAAATGAGTTAATAAATTTCTCGAAATAAAATTTTAGAAATTAAACAGATACTACATAAATCTAATTTCTTACCGCAACCTCCCGTGATCGCGTGTCGACCCAGGAACCGTCCTCCTGGTGTGTGTCGCCCTGAATAGACGAAACTCACCAGGATCTCCGCCCTCCTGCTCAGACTATAACAATAAAAAAATTGATATTAATACAAATATTTGTAAATAACTAAAATAGTAATTAAAATATTTATGTTTTCTTACCATACGCCGTCTGTGCTCCTGAATCGAAATGGAGCCCGAAGTATGGCGGGAGAGACCCGTGCCAGGACCGCCCTTCTCAGATCGGCGGTTCGTGCTGGCTGATGCGGACCTCCTGCGCCAGCCATCGGACTGCCAGGCCTGCTGCCACTCGTGCCAAATACCCTCTGGCACATGCGCAGGACGCTGACCCGATGACCTCCAACGATGAAGCATGTCGGAGTATCGGCGTCCCGTCAGAGCCTCCCATGCTGCCCTAATGGCATCATGGCTGGCAGGGATCCCACGTAAACTTTTTCTGCATTAAAATAAATAGTTAGTTTCTGAATTTATTAAGATTAAGAAATTTTATATCAGTGATAAATTGTATTTAATAAGTTTACCTGAAACTCAGAAAAATAAAACTCCCTCGTGGCTGGAGATACGTGGCGCCAATCGTAGCCACTGGGATCTGCACGCCTCTGAAATACGGCGCTGATGTGGCTGGATACATGATGCTGCTCAATAAATCTGTTAAAAAAATGCATGTTTATAAGTAATTGACTTAAAAACATAAACATATATTTTTAATTAGTATATACTTACAGCCCTGAGCATCAAGTCGAAGTACGGTGCGGCCGATGGTGGAAGAACTCTCGGAGGTATGTGCCGATCGGCTGGATGGTAATACTGCTGGAGAGATCGAAGGCTGTGCGATGTGGAGATCCAAACTCTCCATCTCCGAAGCTCATGTGATCTGATGCAGCAGGGCTACGTCCCTGCTCACTCCGTCTGTCGTCGGTAGATCTACCTCTGCCCGTCATACTGAAAATACTAAAGATTCATACAATTAAATTACGATTAATGATTGACTATGTAAAAATTTAACACTTATAAAAAAAGTTAAATTTAAAAAACCTCTATGTTTAATCGGTGTCATTTGTTTCGTGAAATGTTGGTTCAACATCCGATGCCGTATCGGACTGCGATTCAGTTTCATTATCATCGGAAGGAAACCGAACATTTGCATCCGCAATTTCTTGGACATCACCATTTGGATCTCTAAGTGATGTTTCAGGAGCCCTTGTGTCGTCCTCAATTGCATGCATTTCCATCTCATCCTCTTGAAATGCAGGGCACTCGGCTGATTGACTTGATGAACTCTCCTCTAATACGATTGTTGAACGTGGGACGATTTTAGAAACGGCCCACCAATCTCGCTTGTCGTTGCGCAAACTTGGATATCCGCAGTAAAAGACTTGCTGAGCTTGGGATGCAAGGATGAATGGGTCATATTTCTGCAATCTTCGTCGATGGTTCACTTCAACCAAATTGTAGTCGTTATGAACCCTTTTGCCCACAGGAACTATCGGATCGAACCAATCACAACGAAACAATACGGTTCGTTTCATAGGCCAACCGGGATATTCAACTTCAACCACCTCTACTAACTTTCCATAATAATCCTGCATATTTGCTCCAACACTTTCTCCTTTAACACACACGCCCCAGTTCTGCGTGCCTCTTGAAGCTGCTAATCGTTCAATCTGAAATTTGTACCCATTACAAAATAGCCAGTAGAGGTTGTTACGGTCTTCAATGGCCATTGCGATAGACATTTAATGAAAATATTATCGGTTGTGGACCATGGACCGTTTACCTATAAATTAATAAGCTATTCACATCCAATTCAAAAAATTAAAGCCATTATTGAAATTGATTGAGTGATACTACTCACAAATTCATAAAACCAGTAAGCGAACTCCGTTTCTAACTTCTGCCCAATTGCAACTTGACTGATGTCGGGATTCATCTGTCGTTGTCTATCACAAACATCCTTATGGGATGATAAGGATTAAAACTGATGTTAGCAATTAAATATTATGGTATATTGTAATTTAAATTAGAAGTTCCAATTAAGCATTGAAGTATACACTTACTCAATATATGGATCGACTTCTCTACAGTTCATTAGGATGTAATAATGTGCTGCATTATACTCCATATCGCTAAGATTTCTTGACTTCTGCCCACCAAATGAACGGCCGATACCTTTAAAAATTGATATTCTACCGTCATTAGGTTCTCCTTCGTCCACACATACGTCATCGTTACGACCAAGATTTCGGCTCCTCGTGTGGACGTGACCCTCAAAGTAATGCGAGGCAAAAGCTGAAACTTCTTCGACCAAGTGTGCATTGCATATAGAACCTTCAACCCTTGCCTTATTACGCACATTATTTTTTAACTTCTTAAGGTACCTATATGTAAAGTTGAGAAAAAAAATTAACCAATTTTCTCGCAATGAAATAATATTTGAAATGTCAACATGTCTTAATGATGTATATATTTACCTCTCGAAAGGATACATCCAGCGATACTGCACGGGACCAGCTATGCTCGCTTCGTATGGCAAGTGAACCGGTAAATGCTCCATTGAGTCAAAAAAACTGGAGGAAATATTCGCTCCAGCTTGCATAAAATAATTGGAATTTCCTCCTCAAGCCTTGCCATGGATGCAGAAGTAATGACTGTGGCAGATAACTCCTTGAAGAACAAGCTGAGCTCTGTCAATGCCTTCCAGACATGTTGCGGAAGCAACTCACGAAAAGCTATAGGCAATAACCGTTGCATGAAAACATGACAGTCGTGACTCTTCATGCCGAACAACTTGAGCTTATGCATGTCCACACACCTACCGATATTTGAGGCATAACCATCTGGAAATTTTAACCCTCTAAGCCAGTTACATAAAACTTCTCGTGAATTTCTGTCAAGAGTGTAACAGGCTTTAGGATAGGTCCCATCGGCACTCCTCCTCAAATCACCTCTTCTGCAATACTGATTAAGTTCTTCTCTTGACTTTGCAGTGTCTTTTGTTTTTCCCGGGATGTTTAGCACCGTGTTAAATATGTTATCAAAAAATTTTTCTCGATATGCATAACATCCAAGTTGTGCCGGATGAGATTTGTGCTCCAATAAGGCAAATCCCAAAATATACTCCGCTTCTTCCAGTTATGTTCTTTACATATACGGCCATTTATTTTATCTGCATCTGGTTCCCAAGCATACCTCAACCCCAAATGCTCTATAGTATCAAATATATCCTGTGCCGGACCTAACCGGTTCGGCGAATTTTGTGACTGCTTTGTTCTTCCGGAAGGCGATCAAGTTACGCCTGTAAGGATGATTTGGGGGCAAGAACTTCCTATGATTATCAAACCATGACTGCTTACCACTCTTCTGCAATGTAAATGCATCCGAATCATACATGCAATGAGGGCATGCCAGACGTCCAGCAGTGCTCCAACCAGACAACATTGCATATGCCGGGAAGTCACTTATTGTCCACATCAAAGCAACTCTCATGATGAAATTTTGTTTCATAGAAATGTCGTAGGCTACGACTCCTGTTTCCCACAACATTTTCAATTCGGCCACCAACGGTTGCAGGAAGACATCAATCTTTTCCTTTGGATTTGATGGTCCTGGAACCAAAACTGTCAAAAACATTGCAGTCTCTTTCATGCACTTCCATGGAGGAAGGTTATATACAGTCAGTATCACAGGCCAACATGAATACTGTTGCCCCGCTTGACCGAATGGTTGGAAGCCATCGGTACAAAGACCTAATCTGACATTCCTTATATCTTCAGCGAAATCAGGATGATTTTATTGAAATGCTTCCAAGCTTTTGAATCTGATGGATGCCGCATTTCATCCTCTTTAGATTCATGTTCGGCATGCCATCTCATATCAGCAGCTGTAGCCTCAGATCTGTATAATCTCTGCAGGCGTGGAGTCAGAGGAAAGTAATGCATCCTCTTGTAAGGAACACTTTTCCTCCTACTTGTACTAGCTCCCCTTCGCCGTTTTTGTACCTCGATTGCCCATAAATCTTACACCATCTCAGCTCCGAGTCTTCACCCCAATATATCATACAATTGTTCAAGCAACAATCGATCTTATTAACCGGGAGCCCAAGCCCACGCAACAACTTCTTCGTTGAGTAAAAACTGTCTGCTACAACATTATCATTTGGCAAAATTTCCTTGATTAACCCAGCTACAGAATTAAACGCCTTTTCTGATAATCGATGTTCTGCCTTAATATTCAGCAACCGAGCAGCCGTAGACAACTGTGAATGACCCTCACAACCAGGATACAATTCTTGATTTGCAGCACGCAACATATCATAAAATTACTGTGCATCTAGATTTGGTTCTTCCATAAATGTATTCTGATTGAATTCATTACCCGATGCATTCATCACCATTTCTTCATATGTGTTTAGATTCACAAATGGTTCATCAACGGAATTGACACTTGTTGGCTTGTAACAACTGCTGAAATTTCCTCTGGTTCACCATGACAGTACCAAACATTGTAATCAGGAACAAACCCCTTTTTACACAAATGCACCTTAACAGTTTCAACATCTCTGTAGGCTTTATTCTGACACCTGTGATAGTTGCATGGGCACCTAATCCTAGGCCCATCCATCCATTCAGGTTGGCTACATGCAAATGCGATAAATTCTTCCAATCCATTCAGAAAATCTGGATTAAGCAAGCCATCTTTTATCCTTGCATACATCCACGAGCGAGCCCCGCTCATTTTTGACCGACTTATACAATTTCTGGTAAACCATTAAAGGAAACCACATTATAAAACTATATTAACATTACTAAATATATAACTAAATTATTTCTTTTACACAACTTAGGTTAATAATAACCATTTAAATAATTTATAACTAAACCAATTTTTTTTAGACAACTAAGGTCCCTACCCTGCAAGGCCCGGCCATGGCTACGATCCTTGGCGTGCTAGCAAGGACCGAGGCACAGGTTCATGCCAGGCTAATGCTAGGGCTTGAGTTCGGGTCGGGCCGCAAGGCGGTCCGTTTAATCATGAGACTTCACAAGCATTCAAGTGTCCTAAATTAATTCTACCTTCACTCCATGTCTAAAAGGTAAGGCCCTATCCCATTCAAGAATATTTTTTGTGATATGTTATTCTGCTATTAATTATCATCGATCGGTTACGTTGAAATTTCGACAGCATTTCCCCATATGTTCTCCTAAATGTGTGGCATATATGCCACACTAGGAGAACGTATGAGCAAATACAAACCACAATCTCACCCAACGATGATTAATAGCAGACTAACATATCGCAAAAATATTTCAAACTATCCACCAGGACAATTTGAGAATTTGCAAGACTAAGGCTTACAAATTCTCAAACGGGTCTAAAGGTTATAGTGCTGTGATTAATAATATGGAAATCCGAAGACAATCAAACTTACGCTTGTTATTCTTAACTTCTTGTCGATTATACATATATAGGAATAGTGTTCTATATATATAGTCACTGACTTCTTAAGATTATTGTGTCGAATATAAATGTTTATGAAGACTAAAATATAAATTATTGAAACTACTAATTTGTTGCTGCAAATTAAATAATAATACAACAAGACTTTCTATCTAGCATTACATAATTTAATGCATCATTCAATTTGAAGCAGAATGTAAATAATCAAGACATAACAATTGTAAATAACTACAAATGCACAAATATTATTGCATAAACATTCTGCTTAAATTAATTATTGCATAAACATTCTGCAAATTAAAAAATAATACAACAAGACTTTCTATCTAGCATTATAAATATTATTGCATAATCAAGACATAACAATCAGTCTATCTAAAGAGCTCCGACTAATCACATAAATTAATTAATTTATAACTAATCTAATAAAAATTAGATTAGTTGTCACATTTTTTTAATATTTATCATCAAATTATTTGAAAATATTTTTAATAATAACAAATATAATAGAATCTAAATTTTTAGTCAATTTTTTTTTCATGAGTGTTAAATTTTTTTTTTTGAAGGGGCCGGGGGGTCAGGAAAACCCCCCTAGCAGTTACTTTTTTTTTAAAAAAAAATTAAGTTGCCCATGTTTAAAAAATATATTTATATTTTTTTATATTTATCATCAAATTATTTAAAAATATTTTTAAAAATAATAAAATATGATAGAATCTATTTTTTTTTGTTAATTTTTTATGAGTGTTATTTTTTTTTTAATTGAAGGGGCCGGGGTGGGGGAAAAGCCCCCTAGCTGTTACCTTTTTATTATTATTATTATTTTTTGTCTAGCCACCGTGGCCGGAGAAGATGAACGGAGGGGGGGGGGTTCCCCCCTAACTGTTTTTTTTTTTTTTCCGGTGGCCTGGCCACCCCCTAACTGTTTTTTTTTTTCCGGTGGCCTGGCCACCGTGGCCAGGCCACGGCCGGCCACGGCAGCGGTCGTGGCCGGAGAAGACGGCCACGGCCGTGGCCGTAGCCATAGAAGACGAATGGGGGGGGTGGGGAAACCCCCCCCCCCCCCCCAATTCTGTAATTTTTTTTTGGCCTGGCTACCGTGGCCAGGCCACGGCCGGCCACGGCAGCGGCCGTGATCAGAGAAGACGAACGGGAGGGGGGGTGGGGAAACCCCCTCCCTCATTAATAATTTTTTTTTCGGTGGCCTGGCCACCGTGGCCAGGCCACGGCAGTGGCCGTGGCCGGAGAAGAAGCCACGGCAGCGGCCGTGGCCGGAGAAGACGAAGGGGGGGTGGGGAAAACCTCCCCCAAACTGTCAATTTTTCTTGTGGCCTAGCCACCGTGGCCAGGCCACGGCCGGCCACGTGGCCAGAGAAGACGAAGGGGGGGTGGGGAAAACCCCCCCAAAAAGTAATTTTTTTTTGGTGGCCTGGCCACCGTGGCCGGAGAAGATGGCCACGGCAGCGGCCGTGGTCGGACCCTATTTTTTTTTAAAAAAAAAGGAGGATGGGCTTACCTCAGTTGCGAGGGGACGCCGCCGGAGTGGGGGGAGCTTCCACCGGGGGAGAGGACGGGGGCAGCCGGAGGAGCGGACGGACGGCGGCGGCTAGGGTAGGAATAGGAAGAAGAAGAAAAGGGAAGCGACGGGGTGCCGGCCCGACCAAGCCTTAAATAGTGGTGATTAGCGACACAATATATGCATCGCTAATCACTCGCTATTTTTATTATTATTATGGATTAGCGACGCAACAATGCGTCGCTAATGAGTCGCTAACTTGGCACCAATGTCCGGCGGGGAAATAATTTTTATTTTCTAGGAAATTGCATCGTAATATTTTTTAAATATTAATAACTGATAAAAATTATATTTTCTAAAAATAATTATGATGTATTTATTGCGTCGCAATATTTTTTAAATTTTTTATTACATTTATTTTTCTTAAAAAATTGCTACGCAATAAATATGTCACAATATTAAAAATTATTTTCTCTTGGAAAATAATTTTTTATTTTCTAGGAAATTGCATCGCAAATGCGTCGCAATGTTTTTAAATATTTATAAAAAAATATATTTTCTGAAAATAATTGCGATGCATATATTGCGTTGTAAATTTTTTTTAAATTTTTTTATTACATTTATTTTTCTTAAAAACATTGCGACGCAATAAGTGAGTCGCAATATTAAAAATTATTTTCTCTAAAAAAATTATTTTTATTTCTAGGAAATTGCATCACAAATGCATCGCAATATTTTTAAGATATTTATAATTGATAAAATTTATATTTTTTAAAAAAATTGTGACGCATATATTGCGTTGCAATATTTTTTAAATTTTATATTACATTTATTTTTCTTAAAAACATTGCGACGCAATAAATGTGTCGCAATATTAAAAATTATTTCTCTAGAAAAATTATTTTTATTTTCTAGAAATTATGTTGCAATATTTTTAAATATTTATAACTAATAAAATTTATATTTTCTAAAAAATTACGTCGCAAATGCATCACAATATTTTTAAATATTTATAACTGATAAAATTTATATTTTCTAAAAATAATTGCGATGCAAATAATGTGTCACAATGTTTTTTTAAATTTTTTTAATTCCATTTATTTTTCTAAAAAATATTGCGATGTAATACATGCATCGCAATATTAAAAAAAATTTCTCCAAAAGAATTATTTTTTAGGAAAATGCGTCGCTAATGCGTCGCAATATTTTTTTAATAATTATAACTGATAAAAATTATATTTTTGAAAATAATTGCGACGGACATATTGTGTCGCAATGTTTTTTTAATTTTTTTATTATTGTTTTTCTTAAAAATATTGCGACGCAATAAATGCATCGCAATATTAAAAATTGTTTTATCTCGGACCGTGGCGATCGGTCCGATCGGCGACGATCCGACGATTGCGATCGATCTAAGCCCTGATCCCGATCGGCCACGATTGATCCCTGACCGTTGCGATCGGTCCGATCACCGACGATCCAACGGTTGCGATCGATCCACGCCCTGATCCCGATCGGCCATGACCGATCCCTAACCGTTGCGAACGGTCCAAGATTGCGGACGATCCAACGGTTGCGATTGATCCAATCGGTGATGATTCGACGGTTGCGATCGATCCAAGTCCTGATCGATCCCGGTCGGCGATGAACGATCTCGAACCGTCGTGATCGATCCGATAGGCGACGATCCGACGGTTGCAATCGATCCAAGCCATGATCCCGATCAGCCACGACCGATCCCGGACCGGTGCAATCGGTCCGAGATCGTGGACGATCCGATGGTTGCGATCGATCCAAGCCGTGATCCCGATCGGCCACGACCGATCTCGGCCCGTTGCAATCCGCCGAGATCGGCGATGATCCGACGGTTGCGATCGATCGAAGCCATGATCCTGATCGGCCACGACCGATCTCGGACCATGGCGATCGGTCCGATCGGCGATGATCCGACGGTTGCGATCGATCCAAGCCCTGATCCCGATCGGCCACGACCGATCCTGGACCGTTGCAATCGGTCCGAGATCGCTGACGATCCGACGGTTGCAATCGATCAAAGCTCTGATCCCGATCGGCCACGACCGATCTTGGACCGTGGCGATCGTTCCGATCGGCGACGATCCGACGGTTGCGATCGATCCAAGCCCTGATCCCGATCGTCCACAACCGATCTCGGACCATGGCGATCGGACCGATCGTCGTTGATCTGACGGTTGCCATCAATCCAAGCCCTGATCGATTCCGGTCGGCGATGAACGATCTTGAACCTTCGCGATTGATTCGATAGGCGATGATCCGACGGTTGCGATGGATCCAAGCCATGATCCCGATCGGCCACGATCGATCTCGGACCGTTGCAATCCGTCCGAGATCAGCGACGATCCGACGGTTGCGATCGATCGAAGCCTTGATCCCGATCAGCCACGATTGATCTCGGACCATGGCGATCGATCCGATCGGTGACGATCTGATGATTGCGATCGATCTAAGCCCTGTTCCCGATCGGCCACGACCGATCCCGGACCGTTGCGATCGGTCCAAGATTGCTGACGATCCGACGGTTGCGATCGATCCAAGCCTTGATCCCGATCGGCCACGACCGATCTCGGACCGTGGTGATCGGTCTGATCGGCGACGATCTGACGGTTGCGATCGATCCAAGCCCTGATCCCGATCGTCCACGATCGATCTTGGACCGTGGTGATCGGACCGATCGGCGTCGATCTGACGGTTGCCATCTATCCAAGCCCTAATCGATCCCGGTCGGTGATGAATGATCTCGGACCGTCGCGATCGATCCGATAGGCTACGATTCGACGGTTGTGATGGATCCAAGCCGTGATCCCGATCGGCTACAACCGATCTCGGACCGTTGCAATCTATCGGAGATCGTCGATGATCCGACGGTTGTGATCGATCCAAGCCCTGATCCTGATCGGCCACGACCGATCTCGGACCGTGGCGATTGGTCCAATCGCCGATGATCCGATGGTTGCGATAGATCCAAGCCCTGATCTCGATCGGCCACGACCGATCTCGGACCGTTGAGATTGGTCCGAGTTCGCGATGATTCAACGGTTGCGATCGATCCAAGCCCTGATCTTGGTCGTCCACGACCGATCCTGGACCATGGCGATCGGTCCAATCGGCGACGATCCGACGGTTGCGATCGATCCAAGCTCTGATCCTGATCATCCACGATTGATCTCGAACTGTGGCGATCGGACTGATCAGCGTCGATCCGACGGTTGCCATCGATCCAAGCCCTGATTGATCATGGTCGGCAATGAACGATCTCGGACCGTCGCGATCGATCCGAT
This sequence comes from Calamus simplicifolius, assembly GCA_900491605.1. Classification (NCBI taxonomy): domain Eukaryota; kingdom Viridiplantae; phylum Streptophyta; class Magnoliopsida; order Arecales; family Arecaceae; genus Calamus; species Calamus simplicifolius. The sequence goes on along the minus strand of UESW01004135.1, from coordinate 171,544 downwards.
AGGCGATGATCCGACGGTTGCGATCGATCCAAGTTGTGATCCGGATCAGCCACAACCGATCTCGGACCATTGCAATCCGTCCGAGATCGGTGACGATCCGACGGTTGCGATCGATCGAAGCCGTGATCCGATCGGCCATGACCGATCTCGGACCGTGGCGATCGGTCCGATCGGCGACGATCCAACGGTTGCGATCGATCCAAGCCCTAATCCCGATCGGCCACGACCGATCCCGGACCGTTGCGATCTGTCCGAGATCGCTGACGATCCGACAGTTGCGATCGATCCAAGTCCTGATCCCGATCGGCCACGATCGATCTCGGACCGTGGCGATCGATCTGATCTGCGACGATCCGACGGTTGCGATCGATCCAAGCCTTGATCCCGATCGTCCACGACCGATCTCAGACTGTGGCGATCGGACCGATCGGCGTGATCCGACTGTTGCCTTCGATACAAGACTTGATCGATCTCGGTCGGCGATGAACGATCTCAGACCGTCACGATCGATCCGAAAGGCGACGATCCGATGGTTACGATCGATCCAAGTCGTGATCCCGATCGTCCACGACCGATCTCGGACCGTTGCAATCCGACGAGATCGGCGACGATCCGACAGTTGCGATCGATCGAAGCCATGATCCCGATCGGCCACGACTGATCTCGGACCGTGGCGATCGGTCCGATCCGTGACGATCCGATGGTTGTGATCGATCCAAGCCCTGATCTCGATCGGCCATGACCGATCCCGGACCGTTGCGATTGGTCCGAGATCGCTGACGATCCGACGGTTGCGATCGATCCAAGCCCTGATCCCGATCGCCATGACCGATCTTGGACCGTGGCGATCGGTCCGAGATCGCGGACGATCCGATGGTTGCGATCGATCCAATCCCTGATCCCGATCGGCCACGATCGATCTCGGACCATGGCGATCGGTCCGATCGCCGACGATCCGACGGTTGCGATCGATCCAAGCCCTGATCCTGATCGGCCACGACCGATCTCGGACCATGGCGATCGGTTCGATCATCGATGATCCGACGGTTGCGATCGATCCAAGCCCTGATCCCGATCGGCCACGACCGATCTCGGACCGATCGCTATTTAACATAATTAAATTTTTAAAAAACATTGCAACGCAAAGGGTTGCGTCGTAATTTTTTAATATGATAATATATTATATAAAAATTAATTTTATTTAAAATAATTGTAATGCAATAAGTGCGTCGCTAAATTAAAACATAATTTTTCTAATTTTCTGATTTATTGCATCGCTAATGCGTCGCTATTTAACATAATTAATTTTTTAAAAAATATTGCGACGCACTGAATTATGTCACAATATTTTTTTCTCATAATATTTTATAAAAATTTATTTTATTTAAAATAATTGAGACGCATATATTGCATCGCTAAATTAAAATTATTTTTCTAATTTTCTGGTTTATTGCATCGCTAATGCATCGCTATTAAATATAAATAAATTTTTTAAAAACATTGCGACGCAACACAGTTATTTATTTATTTTTCTATGCTGCGTCGCAATATTTTTTTCTCATATTTATACTTTATAAAAATTAATTTTTTTAAAATAATTGCGACGCAGTTATTGCGTCACTAAATTAAAAATTATTTTTCTAATTTTCTGGTTTATTACGTCGCTAATGCGTTGCTATTTAACATATTTAATTCTTTTAAAAATATTGCAACGCACTGAGTTGCGTCGCAATAATTTTTTTCATATTTATATTTTATAAAAAATTAATTTAAAAATATTGTGATGCATTATTTGCGTCGCTAAATAAAAAAATTAATTTTTTTGATTTTTTGGTTTATTGAGTCGCTAATGCGTCGCAATGTTTTGTTGTCACGGAGGCATCGCAAAGTGGTCGCAATTTAGCGACACATAATTGGGTCGCTAAATTTGCATCGCTATTTCAGTATTTTCTTGTAGTGTTATAAACCATCAAATCATCATTGATCTTAAAATGATAGTAAGATTATTTTATTTAATATTTTCATCTTAATTAATATGATCATGCCGATCTGCACTAAAAAAAATAGATTTCATATATTTATCAATCTCTTCTTTCTATATTATAATAATATAATAAAATATATTATTTATATGAGGCAGATTTATTACCTTTTTAATCCTTTGATTTACATAAAATTATGAGCTACTCTATTTTTTTTATTAATGAAAAAAAGATCAAATATAAGTGTTGGGAGATTGTTGAGAATTTGTTGCCCTTGATTTTGATGATTACCAAAAGCCATGTGCACATTAAAAGATGTAATGAGTTTATTTACATGAGCAATGAATTTATTTAGAACAATGAATGAGAATGTTAAAGTATAACTTTAATCAAATTGAAAGTAACTTCAAGCTCAATGTTTAAGCTTTCAAAAAGAAATTTATACTTCATATTTTAATCAATGAGTTTTTGGAACATTTCTTGAATTGATTCCTAATGTCAATTTTATTATATTCAAGTCAAAATAATGATTTAAAATGAATCTGGAACGAATTTAAAGTCAATCAGAAAACTTTCTGATTTTTGATACGTTCCGGAGCCGACTCTTGAGTTTCAGAGTCGACTCCACTCAGAGTACAGAAATGACTATCTGTCTCGAGTCGACCCACATAATTTCTCGAGTCGACCCCCGATTCTGTCGAGCCGACTCCATGACTGTGCGAGTCGACTCCGCTCAGACACCAGAGGTGTTTTTCTGAGCACTTCGCGAGTCGACCCCCAACTTTTCATGAGTCGACCCCCGACTGTCAGGAGTCGACACTTTACTTTTGTGAGTCGACCCTAACTTTCTGATTTCTATTTTTGGTATCACGACCTCGAGCCGACTCGGGAAAGCATGAGTCGACTCCAGCAAATCTGGGCGAATTTTTCCGGATGCCAACTCAGCGTCAACGGTAAGATTTTTGATTAACGGCTATTTTTCTTTGTTTCTAACGGCTATATTTTTGCAGAATCTATAAATAGAGAAGCCGTTTTCAAATCAAAGATATACAAAGAGAGATATTCATTTCAAAGAAAAGAAAAGAAAAATCGAAAAACAGAGCTTCATTTGAAAAAATCCGTGATTCAAAATAGAGTGAAAGAAAGAGTGTGAAATCAAAGGAAGCTCCTTCTGTGTTCAAGCTCAACAATCCAAGGAAGCTTCAGAAGAAAATCCAAGAGCTATTCAAGAGCATCTCAAGTGATTTTCAACACTCAAAGAAAAGAGGAAAAGCCCAAATCAACTCCAACAACATTCCGTGAAGAATCCGAGCTGAGGCCCGATTCTACACTTCAAAGGAGTTGAGAAAAGAAGAAAAGCTCAAAGCCAACCAACTGCAAATCAGGCTTTCTAAACTTATTCTTATATTTGTTTATCTGCTCATTAAGGAGCTTTGTAACTAAAAACAATATTTCTATTCTTGTGTCTAGTTCAATCTGGGGGATTGAACTAGTGGAGGTAGTCTTACCTCGGTAAGCAAGCTTGGGTTAGGGTTTTTGTGCTGGTGAGCCCTTGAAAACCAGCTGGGTTCGTTGTGATCCCGGAAAACAACAAGTTTGAGTTGTGAGCTTGTAAAACAACTCTGCTGTAATCTAGGGAGATTATAGTGTGGACCCAAGTGAATCTTGGGAGTGGACGTAGGTGTTGGATACACCGAACCACTATAAAATCTTTGTGTTTGCCGTGCTTCATTGTCTCTTTCTCTATCTCTGTTTTATTCACTGCACTTTGTATTTGCTTGCATTGCCTTCATTCTTATTAAGCAAACATTTTTAAAAGGCTAATTTTTAAAGAACCCAATTCACCCCCCCCTCTTGGGTTGTCATCTGGGCCAACAATTGGTATCAGAGCAAGTGCTCATTAGATTTGATCACACGATCAAGAGCTAAAGATCCAAATGGCAACACAAGTTGGTTCATTTGCTGAAGGTCATTCTACGAATAGACCTCCTTTATTTAATGGAACCAAACTATTCATATTGGAAAGCTAGAATGAGGATATTCATTCAAGCTTCTGATTATGAGCTATGGGGTGTTATAATCAATGGACCTAGTACACCCACACATGTTTAGATGGCACTATTGTTCCTAAGCCCGAAAGGGATTGGAATGATAATGATAGGAAAATGGCACAGCTTAATGCTAAAGCCATGAATTTTATATTGTTCCTTAGATGCTAATGAATTCAATAGAATCTCAACATGTAATTCCGCAAAGAGATTTGGGATAGTTAGAGGTTACCCATGAGGAACCAACCAAGTAAAAGAATCAAAATAAATATTTTGTTCATAAATATGAATTATTTAGCATGGAACAATCTGAAACCATTGCATGCATGTCACTAGATTCACTGATATTGTGAATGGTTTGAAAAGTCTTGGTAAGACATATACTAACTCTGAACTTGTTCGCAAAATTCTTAGGTCATTACCAAGATCATGGGAAGCAAAAATGACAGCAATCCAAGAAGCAAAGGACCTCAACACTTTACCCTTAGAGGAGCTTCTAGGATCCTTATGACCCATGAGCTGACTATGAGGCAGCATGTGAGGAGGACACAAAGAAAAAGAAAGTAATTGCCCTCAAAGCTGCAAAAGAAGAAGAGAGCAGCAGTGATGATGATGATGATGATGATGAAGAGACTGCTCTCTTAGCAAAGAAATTTAAAAGATTTATGAGGAGAAAGAAACCCTTCCACAAGAAAAAATTTGGAGCTAAGTGGGAAGGAGAAAAGGATAAAAAAAGGACAAGGACAAAGAAAAAGAGAAAGACCCCTTGACTTGTTATGATGTAAAAACCAGGGCACTTTAGAATGAATGTCCTTGAAGAAAGCCTACAAAAAAAAAAGAAGGCTTACATGGCAACTTGGAGTGACAGCGAGAATCTTCTTCCGAAGAAGAAGAACAAAAGGAAGTTGCAAACGTATGCTTCATGGCGGACGACAACGATGAGGTAAGTTCCGAAACCCTTGATGATGAATTTACTTTTGATGAATGTTTGATGCTTTTAATGAACTTGTTGATTTCAAGGTTTTGAAAAAGAAATACAAGATTTTGAAAAATGAAAACTTAACTTTCATTCAAGAAAAGGAAAATCTTAATAATGAAGTTAAGAAACTTAAATCTGAAAATGAAATTTTAATAAAGAAAAAGAATCAATCTCTAATGAAAATGATAAACTAAAGAAAGAGGTTGAAAAACATAAAACATGTTGATAATTTACTTAAGCTCAACTAAACTAACATGTTTTAAATAGTCAAAAAGCAGTTTTTGACAAAGCCGGATTAGGGTATAACACTTTAAGAAAACAAAAATCATTAAAAATATTTTTGTAAAAGCTGGCCAAAGTAATTTTACTTGCTTTAAATGTAATCAAAAAGGACATAAATCTTTGAATGTAAAATTCTAAACCTAATAAAAATTAAATGTTAAAGGAAAGAAAATATGGGTTCCGAAAGGAACAATTTTGTTGCTACTAACCATGAAGGACCCAAGAAAGCTTGGGTACCTAAACATAAAGTTTGATTATTGCAGGAATGTCTTGTAGCCAAAGATCAAAGAGAAAGTGGTATCTTGATAGTGGCTGCTCAAGACATATGACGGGTGACAAAGAAGAATTCATCACCCTTGAAGAAAAGAAAGGAGGAGTTGTTACATTTGGCGACAATGGCAAAGGCCAAATCTTGGGGTTTGGTAAATTCAAATAACTCCCTCTACATTTATTGATAATGTACTTTATGTTGATGGTTTAAAGCATAACTTAATTAGTATAAGCCAATTATGTGACAAAGGTTTTAAAGTTTCATTTGAATCTTCTTTATGCACTGTAGCTAATCCATTGATAATAGCATTGTTTTTATTGGAAATAGAAATGGCAATGTATACTTGATTGATTTAGACAAATTGTCTACTAATAATCATTGCTTAGTTGCTGATAATGCTAATATGAATGAGATTGGTTGGTTGTGGCATCGTAGATTAGGTCATGCAAGCACACACCTTATTTCAAAACTAATTAAAATGGATTTAGTTAAAGGTTTACCTAAATTAGATTTTGAAAATAACAAAATATGTGATGCATGTCAATTTGGAAAACAAACTAGAAGTTCTTTCAAATCTAAAAATATTGTTTCAACTTCTAGGCCATTAGAGCTACTTCACATGGACCTTTTTGGACCAACTAGAACCACAAGTCTAGGAGGAAAGAAATATGGTCTAGTGATTGTAGATGATTACTCTAGATTCACTTGGGTAATGTTTTTAGCTCACAAAGATGAGACTTTCTCGATATTCTGAAATTCTTCAAGAAAGTCACAAATGAGAAAAACACTACCATAGTGTCTCTAAGAAGTGATCATGGAACTGAATTTGAAAATCACTTATTTGAAAGTTTTTGCAATGAAAATGGTATTAATCATAATTTTTCAGCACCTAGGACCCCACAACAAAATGGTGTAGTTGAAAGGAAAAATAGGACTCTAGAAGACATGGCCCGTACCATGCTATGTGAAAGTAAACTACCAAATACTTTTGGGCGGAAGCTATTAACACAGCATGTTACATCTTAAATAGAGCCTTAATAAGACCTATTTTAAAGAAAACACCTTATGAATTATGGCATGATAGAAAACCCAATATAAAATATTTTCATGCATTTGGTTGTAAATGTTTTGTTCATAATAATGGTAAAAATAATTTAGGCAAATTTGATGCTAAATCTGATGAAGGAATATTCTTAGGATATTCAACAACTAGTAAAGCATATAGAGTATTTAACAAGAAAACTTAGTTGTTGAAGAATCCATTCATGTAGTTTTGATGAATCTTTAGCAACTAGTTCTGAAAAATTTGATGATGAGGAAGATACAAACATAATTGAAAAAGATCTTGAAAAATTAAATATTGATGTATCTTTAGATCATGAGCAAGAGCTAAAGATAATGATTCACCTAAGGATGATGATACTAACACTAATCATAATGATGTAGATCTACCTAGGGATTGGAGATATGCTTATAGTCACCCTAAGGAATTGATTATAGGTGATCCATCTCAAGGAATAAGAACTAGATCATATATGAGAAATATTAGTAATCATCTTGCATTTGTATCACAAATTGAACCTAAAACTATTGAAGAAGCTGAAAAAGATAATAATTGGATGTTAGCAATGCAAGAAGAATTAAATCAATTTACAAGAAATAATGTATGGACTTAGTTGAAAGACCTAAAAATCATTCAGTTATAGGATCAAAATGGATATTTAGAAATAAACTAGATGAAAATGGCATAGTAATTAGAAACAAAGCTAGATTAGTTGCAAAAGGATATAATCAAGAAGAAGGTATTGATTTTGATGAAACCTTTGCACCAGTAGCTAGATTAGAAGCCATTAGACTATTACTTGCATTTGCATGTCATATGAATTTTAACTTATTTCAAATGGATGTAAAAAGTGCATTTTTAAATGGATTTATAAATGAAGAAGTATATGTAGAACAACCACCAGGTTTTGAAGATCACGAATTTTCAAATCACGTTTTTAAATTGCACAAAGCATTATATGGTTTGAAACAAGCACCTAGAGCTTGGTATGATAGATTAAGTAAATTCTTAATTGAAAATGATTTTATAAGAGGAAATGTTGATAAAACATTGTTTTTGAAAAGAAAAGGTAAAGATTTATTAGTAGTTCAAATATATGTTGATGATATATTTTTGGTGCTACTAACAATTCTATGTCAAGATTTGCTAAGTTGATGCAGGGAGAATTTGAAATGAGCATGATGGGAGAACTCAACTTCTTCCTTGGACTCCAAATCAAACAAAGCAAAGAGGGAATCTTTATCAACCAAACAAATACACAAGAGAAATCCTAAAGAAGTTTGGTATGGAATCAATAAACCCCTCGGAACACCAATGAGTCCTTCATGCAAGCTGGACAAAGATGAAGAAGGTAAGAAGGTTGATCAAAATATTATCGAGGTATAATCGGATCCCTACTTTACTTAACTGCAAGTAGACCAGATATAATGTTTGCTGTTTGCTTATGTGCTAGATTTCAGTCAGAACCTAAAGAATCACATTTAATTGCTGTTAAAAGAATACTAAGATATGTAAGTGGAACAAAAAATGTAGGTTTATGGTATTCTAGAGACTCCACATTAAATCTGATTGCATACACTGATTCTGATTATGCTGGATGTAAGTTAGATAGAAAAAGCACAAGTGGTGCATGCCAATTCTTAGGAAGTAACTTAATCTCATGGTTTAGCAAAAAGCAAAATTCAGTTGCATTATCAACTACTGAAGCTGAATATGTAGCAGCTGGAAGTTGCTGTGCTCAAATCCTATGGATTAAGCGACAACTTGAAGACTATGGTATCACACTTGATAAACACCTATAAGATGTGATAACACAAGTGCAATTAATCTAACTAAAAATCCAATTCAACATTCAAGAACAAACACATAGAAATTAGATATCATTTTATAAGAGAACATGCAAATAATGAAATTTGTCTTGATTATGTTAACACTGAAGAACAATTAGCAGATATATTTACAAAACCCTTAAGTGAAGAAAGATTCTGTTATCTTAGAGGAGAGTTAGGGATTTGTGATCCATTAGAATGAATTTGAAACCCCTAAGGAAATTTTATCTAAGATTCTTTCAAATCCTTGATCTTTAAGGAAATCTTATCTAGAATTCATATCTAATTGATCATTCAAATCCAATGATTATTTTATCAATTTTTATGATCAATTTCCGGACACATTTCAGAAATTTCATGTTTTTGCTCTGAAATGGTCTCGGAGCCGACTCGGTGAGTATCGGAGTCGACTCCTGGTTTCTACTGAAACTCTCGGGTCGACCCCTTCTCGGCGCGAGTCGACTCCACTTCGGGATGGTTTTCTGTGACTGTCCGGAGTCGACCCCTCGCTTTGCGCGAGCCGACTCGAAGTGGTCCCAGGTTGATTTATCTAGGGCAGAGTCGACTCGCCGTTCATTTCAAACTTTCAATCTCAAAATACTCTCTCCAAAATACTTCCAGACCTTCCAAATTCCCAAAATCCCTGATTAACCCTTCCAATCGATCAATGGCCCCAAAACTCGAGGTTCCAACCTTGTGCGGCCGGGTGAAGAGGAAGAGAGCCGTGAGGAAGACGTGAGGCGTCCGGTTCGTGAGCCTTCACCAGCTCGGATTCTTCATCTTCTTCAACTCCAATGCTTCTCCAGCTGCTCCTTCTCAGGTAGATAGATTAGCAGATAGAATCATAACACGGGTAGGAAAGTAGATTTTGAATTATTTGAGGCTGAGGGATTTCTTTTGGGAGACATTGATAGAGATGGGTTGGGAAAAGATATGTTCCTAGATTGCCCTACTATCCCGCTCTTGTAAAGGAATTTTATAAGAATCTGTCTAGAGGAGATAATGGTCTTATAAGCATTGTGAGAGGAAAGGAATCTCAGTGACTAGAGCTCTTTCAAGACTGTTGGATCTACCCATGTCAGGAACTTCACATTTTCTTCTGAGACCGAAGCCCAGCTCTTCTAGATTATTAACCGGGATGTTGTCGGTTTTGAAGAAGTTTTTGCCAATCAATTATCCTTAGAACTGAGATTGCTCACAACATTGCAGTAGGATCCTTTTCCCAAAATTGGAAGATTTGATTATGTATCTGAAAGGGATATTTTTGTGATGGATGCATTGTAACGGGCAAACCTATTAACCTTCCCAGTATGATTTTATGGTATTGCTGACTGTGGAGGAAAGAGAAAATCAAGCTTGCCCTATGGCATGATCCTCACTAAAATTTTCAGAGCCAAGGGAATTTCTGATAGTGAGCCAATGAGGAATTGAGACACAGATTTTTACAGCTTGGCCACTATTCATAGGATGGGATTTGTTAAGAAGAATGGAAATGGGAAAGGAAAGGTTGATAGAAGAAAGAGCTACGGATGCTGAGGCACCAGGACCATCAGTTAGACACTCTTCACCTGCACCTCCGAGCCCTCCTATTTCTGCTCCTGCTCCTACCCCTGCTCCATTATTTGATCAAGCTTCATCTTCATCTGTTGGCTTCTCAGATCTTCAGTTAAGCAACTCAAAGGCCTTTTGATGATCAGTCAGAAAATTAAAATCAGAGTTTGAAAATAAGTTTATGAATCTCAAGGAAACTCTATATTCTTTGGATGATCGAATCACCAAATGAGTCTACTCTCAGCACTTCTTCAAGTCTTTAAGTGGAGATCTTAAGAACATATTTGAAGAACTTAAAGATATCTGCGGAGATGGCGAAACTATTCTAAATGCAATGCGGAGCTACAAGATAAAATTTTGACTGCTTGCACCTTTGTGGATGAGAGCTAAAGATTATGAAATACAATCTGATGGAATGAAAAACATAATTGATCATTTGACTAGGATTGTTAGGACTCATTTTAATGTATTAGATACTCAATCCTTGCAATGTATTGAAGTTAATGTTATGTTTTACATTTTGGTATCAATGTATTAGACACTTTGATGTATTAGACTTTGATGTAATGAATTGTCTATTTTGAATACTCAATGTATTTCTTCTTTCAATGAATGAATGATTTTGTAAATCAATCTTGAATGAATGAATGAATGTTTATGCTTCTCTACCTTTTTGTTGATAACAAAAAAGGGGGAGAGTTTTATAGTTTTATGATTGTATGCATATGGGAGAAATTAATTAATCAATGAGATAAATAATGAATGAATGGGATATTTATTTAAGTTTCATAGGGGGAGCTACCTCATTCAGGGGGAGCCTAAGCCTAACTATGAAATCAAAATAAATTCACTAATCAATCATGCATAAACTCAATGTTTTTGTCATCATCAAAAAGGGGGAGATTGTTGGAGATTGTTGAAAATTTATGCCCCCTTTTGATTTTGATGATTACCAAAAGCCATGAGTACATTAAAAGATGTAATGAGTTTATTTACATGAGCAATGAATTTATTTGAACAATCAATGAGAATGTTAAAGTTGACTTTAATCAATTTGAAAGTAACTTCAAGCTCAATGTTTAAGCTTTCAAAAAGAAATTTTATATTCATATTTTAATCAATGAGTTTTTGGAATATTTCTTGAATTGATTCTTAATGTCAATTTTATTAATTCAAGTCAAAAAATGATTTAAAATGAATCTGGAACGAATTTAAAGTCAATCAGAAAACTTTCTGATTTTTGATACGTTCCGGAGCCGACTCTTGAGTTTCAGAGTCGACTCCACTCAGAGTACAGAAATGATCTGTCTCGAGTCGACCCACAATTTCTCGAGTCCCCGATTCTGTCGAGCCGACTCCATGACTGTGCGAGTCGACTCCGCTCAGACACCAGAGGTGTTTTTCTGAGCACTTCGCGAGTCGACCCCAACTTTTCATGAGTCGACCCCCGACTTTCAGGAGTCGACACTTTACTTTTGGTGAGTCGACCCTTAACTTTCTAAACATTTCTATTTTTAGTATCACGACCTCGAGCCGACTCGGGAAAAGCATGAGTCGACTCCAGCAAATCTGGGCGAATTTTTTCGGATGCCAACTCAGCTCCAACGGTAAGATTTTTGATTAACGGCTATTTTTCTTTGTCTCTAACGGCTATATTTTTGCAGAATCTATAAATAGAGAAGCCGTTTTCAAATCAAAGAGATACAAAGAGAGATATTATTTCAAGAGAAAAGAAAGAAAAATCGAAAAACAGAGCTTCATTTGAAAAAATCCGTGATTCAAAATAGAGTGAAAGAAAGAGTG
>UESW01004135.1:144669-159321 GCA_900491605.1 Calamus simplicifolius | reverse complement strand
TGTTTCCATGCAGTGGAAGATTCAAATAGATTCAGGTTTTGTAAATAATAAACATACTGAAATGTTACTTTGATCTTTGGTATGGACATGCAAGTGTTGCCTAGGTCATGTAAATTGTCAATTTTAAGACACATAAGTGTACTTATCTTTCTGAAAAAACAAAATGCACTTAAGGTGAATAATGATATAACTTTTGAGTAATTGCATGTAGGATCTAGGAAGTGGACTTATCAAAAAATTACACAAGTTCATCATTTAGTAGATGTCATTTTTTTAACTTCTATATTATATTAATTAATACTCGATAATAAGTAAACATATATTGCATATGTTAGATCAAAGTGAGTCTTACTTAACCAATTTTGACCATAATTAAAAATTATGATGTCATCATGTTTATTTTACTAAACACTCCAAAACAAGCATGACTTTGAGAAACTTAATTTCTTAAAATTCTTAGAGCTTTCATCTTTGAAAATTTCATGAAACTCTATTCTATAGATACATTGAAGTGTTTGACTAATTATGTAATCCTTGCTTACATTCTTTGAAATAGAATTGGCGGAGCTCTCATGACCATTAAATTATATTAAAAGTAGTTTGATTTTCTAATTATTCATTTTCAAAAATAACCCTACTTATTTATTCTATTAAAAATTTCACATATTTGCATCAATATATTTTCTCTCTTAAAAGGTTTAAAATATGCCTTGACTTTTTTTAGAAGAAATAACTCCAATGATAATAGACTTTTAGAGAAATTCTGGTTTAACTAAAAAAAAGATTAAAATTACTAAATAAAACATTTTAATATATCATAATTTTTCAAGGTTGGATGGCGAAAATTACCTCTAAACAAAGAGATGAAAATGAGATATAATTAATTAGGAAAAATAATTATTAGATAATTATTATCATGTCCTTTTAATTGAATTATTTTAAATTTAAAATTTTTGGCAGAAAAGCGTATCTACATGTGCATTATAGGCAGTTATTCTAAAATTTCTTCAAGAAAAGTGTGCTGCCAACTAAGATATAAGGTCATGCTCAATCACTTCTTTTTCTCTACATCACAAACACACATTCTCTGTTTAGATTGTTTTTGCAACAAAAAATAATTATTAATGTTTTAATAATTATTTTTGTTGAGCGGAAAAAATAAGACCTGACAACGATCACAAAAAAAGGTGGAAATATGCAGTTAGAAGCCCCCAAAAAACATGCTCGTGTCTTCATACATTGCACGCCTCCACTTTCGAACACATTCATAAAAATTATAGTTGCCAGAATCGAATCGGTTCGGTCGATTGAACCGATTGAACTGTGAATCGAAAGTCAAGTCAATTCGATTCTAACATAAATCAAATGTGTAAGTAATCCCAAATAATTCGATCAATACATCTGATTCATCCATGAACTAATCAGCCTAATCAGAATCGAATGGATTACAAATTTTATTATCAGGTTAATCTTAATTTTTTATTAAAAATTAATTTTTATTAATATAAATATATTTTTATATTAAAATATTGATCGATGGTTGAATCAGTAGCCCAGTGGTTGGGCCGAGTCTGATAATTATGATAAAAATATAATAGTATTCCTAGCCTTTGTAATTCTATTGCTGCCCAAGGTTTCTAATGTTTCCACAGTAGTCAAAGGTGCAAAAAAAGCCACCCTGGAGAACAAGACTTTGTACCGAGGTCACTCCCTTATAATTCACGTCAGAAGATGTTTTTAAGAACCGTAAATATATGGTCACCTATGTTGGCTCTCTTGTTCTTAAAAAAAAAAAAGAAGAAGAAATAAATGATTCCTTACATCAAATGACGTTAAAATATTAGCAAGCAGTATCACATGGCAGTCGTAAACCAATCGCTCCAATTTGTTTGAATCTCTGTCATTCGCTTGGCGTGGCAGAGCAATCACGCCGCAGAGTCTATAGCTGTGAAACCCTTTATTTTTTTTCAGCCCATTGTTGACTCGAATAAGATATCTGTAGGGATCCAAACGCATAAAGAATAGAGTTATTTTCTCAAGCATGTTACTCCTGGGAGTCTAGTCCATAAAGTTTCTTGTCTGTTATCAATGAAGGAAACCATTCATGTGTTCTTTGCCCGTTGAAGTCGAGCCTTCCATGTGCCACAAAGAGTAGACAATGTTTGCAGAAATTACGATCTATTTAAATATTATCATTCTCATTTGTCCAATCTAAAAGAGCATGAGGGTTATCTATAAATACCCAGTAAAACTGATGAACCGTTTGAATCCATGTGCACCTTTGTTTTGATGTTTGTGATGTAGACTTAGGCATGGGCACTGGGCCAGAAAAATTACCGTATCGTGTCTGGCATGGTCCACTAACAAATGGCACGGCCCACTAAAAAAATTCAAATTCGGCACGACCCGTGACCCATCAAGAATTGGGCCACTGACTGTGCCAGGCACGGCCCATGACGGGCCGTGCCAAAACGGCCCAGAAGGGCCGTTTTATGGACCATGCCATGGCACGGCCCAACAGGGCCGTTGTTGGGCCGTTTTGGCACGGCCCAGCAATGGCCCTGCTGGGCCGTGCCATGGCACGGCCCTACTGGGCCGTGCCAGAACGGCCCTGCTGGGCCATTTTGTAGGCCGTGCCATGGCACGGCTGGTGCCAGGAGCATATTGTGCACCTAGGCACTAGCCAGCTGATCCAAGCCATGATCCTGATCGGCGATGATGGATCCGACGATTGCGATCGATCTGATCGGAGATGATCCAACGGTTACGATCGATCCATGCCATAATCCTGATCGGCGATGATCGATCCGAAGGTTGCGATCCATCCGATCGGCGATAATCCGATGGTTGCGATCGATCCAAGTCATGATCCCGATCGGCGATGATCGATCGGACCGTTGCGATCAATTCGATCGGAGACGATCTGATGGTTGCGATCGATCCAAGCCATGATCCCGATCGGGGATGATCGATCCGACAGTTGCGATCCATCCGATCGGCGATGATCCGACGATTGCGATCAATCCAAGCCATGATCTCGATCGACGATGATCGATTGGATCGTTGCGATCAATCCGATCGGAGACAATCCGACGGTTGCGATCGATACAAGCTATGATCCCGATCGGGGATGATCGATCCGATGGTTGCAATCCATCCAATCGGAGACGATCCGACGGTTGTGATCGATCCAAGCCATGATCCCGATCGGCGATGATCAATCCAACAGTTGCGATCCATCCGATCGGAGACGATCCGATGGTTGCGATCGATACAAGCATGATCCCGATCGACAATGATCGATCGGACTATTGCGATCAATCCGATCGGAGACGATCCGATGTCTGCGATCGATCCAAGCCATGATCATGATCGGCGATGATCAATCCGACGGTTGCGATCCATCTGATCGGAGATGATCCGATGTCTGTGATCGATCCAAGCCATGATCCTGATCGGCGATGATCAATCCGACGGTTGCGATCCATTCGATCAGAGATGATTCGACGTCTGGATCGATCCAAGCCATGATCCCGGTCGGCGATGATCAATCTGACGGTTGCGATCAATCCGATCAGAGACGATCCGACGGTTGCGATCGATCCAAGCCATGATCCCGATCGGTGATGATCAATACAACAGTTGTGATCCATCCGATCGGAGACAATCCAATGGTTGCGACTGATCCAAGCCATGATCCCGATCGACAATGATCGATCGGACTGTTGCGATCCATCTGATCGGAGATGATCCGACGTCTGCGATCGATAAAAGCCATGATCCCAATCAGGGATGATCGATCCGACAGTTGCGATCGATCCGATCGGAGACGATCCGACGGTTGCGATCGATCCATGCCATGATCCTGATCGGCGATGATCGATCTGACGGTTGCGATCCATTCGATCGGCGACGATCCGATGGTTGCGATCGATCCAAGCCATGATCCCGATCGGCGATGATCGATCGGACCGTTGCGATCAATTCGATCGGAGACGATCTGACGGTTGCGATCGATCCAAGCCATGACCCCGATCGGGGATGATCGATCCGATAGTTGCGATCCATCCGATCGGCGATGATCCAACGATTGCGATCAATCCAAGCCATGATCCCGATCGACGATGATCGATTGGATCGTTGCGATCAATCCGATCGGAGATAATCCGACGGTTGCGATCGATCCAAGCCATGATCCCGATCTGGGATGATCGATCCGATGGTTGCAATCCATCCAATTGGAGACGATCCGACGGTTGTGATCGATCCAAGCCATGATCCCGATCGGCGATGATCAATCCAACAGTTGTGATCCATCCGATCGGAGACGATCCGATGGTTGCGATCGATACAAGCCATGATCCCGATCAACAATGATCGATCGGACTGTTGCGATCAATCCGATCGGAGACGATCCGATGTCTGCGATCGATCCAAGTCATGATCATGATCGGCGATGATCAATCCGACGGTTGCGATCCATCTGATCGGAGATGATCCGATGTCTGTGATCGATCCAAGCCATGATCCTGATCGGCGATGATCAATCCGACGGTTACGATCCATCCAATCGGAGATGATTCGACGTCTGGATCGATCCAAGCCATGATCCCGGTCAGTGATGATCAATCTGACGGTTGCGATCAATCCGATTAGAGACGATCCGACAGTTGCGATCGATCCAAGCCATGATCCCGATCGGTGATGATCAATCCAATAATTGCGATCCATCCGATCGGAGACGATCCGATGGTTGCGACTGATCCAAGCCATGATCCCGATCAACAATGATCGATCGGACTGTTGCGATCCATTTGATCGGAGATGATCCGACATCTGCGATCGATCCAAGCCATGATCCCAATCAGGGATGATCGATCCGACGGTTGCGATCGATCCGATCGGAGACGATCCGATGGTTGCGATCGATCCATGCCATGATCCTGATCGGCGATGATCGATCCGACGGTTGAGATCCATTCGATCAGCGACGATCCGATGGTTGCGATCGATCTAAGCCATGATCCCGATCGGCAATGATCGATCTGATCAGAGACGATCCGACGGTTGCGATCGATCCATGCCATGATCCTGATCTGCTATTATCGATTGAACGGTTGCGATCTATCCAATCGGAGACGATCCGACGATTGCGATCGATCCAAGCTATGATCCCGATCGGCGATGATCGATTGGACCATTGTGATCAATCCGATCGGAGACGATCCGATGTCTTCGATCGATCCAAGCCATGATCCCGATCGGTGATGATCAATCCGACGGTTGTGATCGATCCAAGCCATGATCCCGATCGGCGATGATCGATCCGACGGTTGCGATCAATCCAAGCCATGATCCCGATTGGTGATGATCGATCAAACCGTTGCAATCGATCCGATTGGAGACGATCCGATGGTTGCGATCGATTCAAGCCATGATCCCGATCGGGGATGATCAATCCAACGGTTGCGATCTATCCCATCGAAGACGATCCGACAGTTACGATCGATCCAAGCCATGATCCCGATCGGCGATGATCGATCCAACGGTTGCGATCCATCCGATCGGCGATGATCCGACGGTTGCGATCTTTCTATTTTTTTCTTCTTACTTATTGTATTATGTTTAGAGGTCAGGCCTAGCCCCCTCCCTTCTGTACCATTTTAATTTTAAATTAATAAACTGGTAGGGGTCTGTGCCAAACCCCCACCATTATGGTGGCTTTATATTAATAAAATTTCTTTATTCCTAATAATTTTTTAATTTATCAAAAAAAATTATATTTTTTATAATTTTTTTATTTGAGCTGTGCATGGGCCAGGCCCCAGGTGGGCCGTGCCTGGCATGGCCCAGGCCCACCTGGGCCGGCACGGCTCAGGCCCACCTGGGCCGTGCTAAGCATGGCCCAGGTGGGCCGTGCCGGCCCAGGTGGGCCATGCCGGCATGGCACGACGGGCCAGTCCAGGCCCGTCATGAGCCGTGTCGTGCTGGGCCAACAAGAAAAATTTTCTGGTCCGGCACGGCCCATCAGGGCCTGGGCCATGTCGTGCCATGGGCGGCACGGCCCAGTGCCCACCTCTAGATGTAGTGCACATATCATCAACCAAAAATAAAAAAAAATAAAAAAAGTAAGAGTGCAACTTGGAAACTAGGCTAACCCAAACCCAACCCGACCAACTGATGTGAATCAAGTCCTGGGGAGACTTCTCATTGTAAGAGATCCAACTTAGATTCTGTTTGGCTTGAAATAAATGGCATAATTTAAATCAGGTGGGGGATCAGGTGGAACCCAGAGCCAATTAATTCTAAAATGAAGTGTTCAAGACAGCCAGCCTTCATTTGCTCAAACCAATCGAACCAAGTTGAGGTACTTGACTAGATGTGTAGAGTAAAAATATTAGAGATCGTTAAGTCGTGTTTAGCTTAGCCTTAACGTGAAGTTATATAAGACTTGGTCATTCTTTTTTTATAATAGATGAGACCTAGACATTCAGATCAGGATTTTCTAAGCCATGTTGGGCTAGAATTTGTCCCCGTTTGTGAACCAACCAACCCAAGTTGTAGCCTTAACGTGAAGTTATATCAGACTTGGTCATTCTTTTTTATAATAGATGAGACCTTGACACTCAGATCAGGACTTTCTGAGCCATGTTGTGCTAGAATTTGTCCCCGTTTGTTAACCAACCAACCCAAGTTGCAGTCATGTTGGTAGGAGTGCTTGTGGGTCATGTGATCAGCATGGACAATTGACAAGATATAGGGTGCGGGAAAATACTTTGTACATCGCATTCGATGCAGCAATTCTACATGGACTGCATCGTCTTTTCTTATTGGTTGATATTCATTAAAAAATATTAAGACAACTTCACGACATCTCGAGAAAAAAATTATGATACCCTATTTTTAAACTTACGACACCGTAGTTATAAAATTAAGACACCCATTCATAAAGCAAAAAAAAAATTACGATACTCAGTTTTAAACTTACAACACCGTAGTTATAAAATTAAGACACCCGTTAAGAAAGCAAAAAAAATTACGACACCCAAGTTTTAAACTTACGACACCGTAGTTATAAAATTAAGATACCAGTTCAAAAAAAGGTGCCTATACACAAATTTTAAAAAAAAAATTTATCTGACGTGCATTAATACACGTTTAGCTTTTTTTTGGAATTTATGTACATACATGTTTTCTGAGTGGGTGTCGTAATTTTATAACTACGGTGTCCTAAGTTTAAAACTGAGGTATCGTAAGCTTTTTTTTTTGCTTTCTGAATAGGTGTCTTAATTTTATAACTACGATGTTGTAAGTTTAAAACTAGAGTGTCATCTTAACTTTTGATGTGACATACATTAATATCAGTTCAGCTTTTTTTTTTGAGAATTTATGTACAGACACATTTTCTGAATGGGTGTCGTAATTTTATAACTATGGTGTCGTAAGTTTATAACTGGAGTGTCGTAATTTTTTTTTTTACTTTCTGAATGGGTGTCTTAATTTTATAACTACGGTGTCGTAAGCTTAAAATTGGGGTATCGTAAATTTTTCTTTTGGGATATCGTAAGGTTGTCTTAACATTTTTTAATGGGTATCATAAGCATGTGAATCAATAAGAAGAAGTGGTACAATCATGTAAGACTTGTTGCATCGAATACAATGTACAAAGTCTTTTCCATATGGTGCAGGGACTGGAGGCTGTGTCAAGAGTAGACTGTGAAAAAGTTGTGGTCACCTAAAATTTAGAAAAGATGGCATTGTTTCTTTCATTTGATATATATATATATATATATATCCATCCTCATATTTCTTTCATTTAACCAAAAGCAATTACCAGGTAAAAGTTTTATAAAAGAAAGGAACATTTAGAGTGCCTCAGAAACTACAAATGGCATGACTTGGCAAGGATGAAGGTTTAGTGTTGCAAACCACGCCTCAAGTAGTGCGTGCTATAATAATAAAGACAAAATCAAGAAGGAATAAAAATCCTATGACACAACCTGGTTTGTATTATTGATGTAGATCGACGTTATGTTCAGAAGGAAAAAGAATAAGAATCTCTTAAGAGCAACCTTATAAATCCCTATATCTCTTAGGTTCTATGGGAGGATCTCTACAGGTAGCAGACATGTGGAACAAAAAATTTTTATTTAGAGTTTCAAAAAGTTGTCATGCCTCATGTTCATTTTTTAGCATAAATGTTCTACCACATGAGGCATCCACTATTTATCGATGTCTTTCTGACAATCCATCATAAAAACATTGAACTAACTACCATTTAGGTATTGCATGGTGCGGACATTTTCTAGTTAATTCTTTTAATCTCTCCCATGTTTCATGAAATATTTCTCTCTCTAACCGGAAAAAACTGGTTATGGCTTTTCTGATTTCATTCGTTTTTTCTATAGAAAAGTATTTCGTAAGAAATTCTCTCTGAAGTTGGTCCCAAGTTGAAATTATAATAGTGTCTAGTGAATTTAACCAATACTTGGCTCTATCTTTTAGGGAAAAAGAGAATAACTTAAGCCTAAGTGTATCATTGGAGAAATTTGAATCTTGATAGTTGAGCAAATTTTCAAGAATTCATCTAAGTGTTTGTAAGGATCTTTATTTGTAAGTCCATGAAAAGATGGTATGAGGTTGTTTTCTTGATTAAAATCTATAATGTGTGCTCTGTTTGCTCTACAAGTTCTCTCTATTTCAGGATTTAAGGGTATGAGGTTGGGTTGTAATGATCGGCGACCAAGCATACACCCTACCAATACACTCTAAAGCAAACAGTAATTCAGTTCTCTTTTTTTAACTAATATAATAGAAGAGAAAGAAGAAGATTCTCAAGAAAATATCCTAAAAGATTCCTAAAACTAAGAGCAATGAAGAATAATTTAGTTAAGGTTTAATAATTATTTGCAATCAAGTTAACAAAGATTAGACTCTCTACGCTGGGCTTAACCTAGGTCTAGATAGCTCCTAACTTTTAAGACCGCCTTGAAGCCCTTCAAGTCAAAAATTAACTAATCAACTAGCCAGTTAAGGGTAAGGTCAATGGGGGTCCCCCTGTTGCTTACTAGGTAAGTGAACGGAACCAATTAAATAACTACTTTCCTTCCCTTTTCTAGACACCAGTTAATCAATTAATCTCGATCCAGTCCAACTCTTTTGGATGCCTTGTTCTATTGAGCTCAAGTTCCTTAGGGGCTGACGTCTAGTTAATTTTATAGTTAAAGGCTTGGGTTAATGCAAAATGAAGAATGTGGTTTATGGGCCAAGGAAAGGTGATCAACTTTCCACCTTATCTTGATTAGGGGTTTGTGCTCTTAAAGTTAATTATAAAATGATATGCAACAAGCAGATCTCAAACTTTTGAAGTTATCAAACAAAATTAATCTAATTACTTTTTTTAGATTTTTGTGATTAAGTTTCTAATTTTCTAATAAATTATGAGATGTCAATGGAAAAAATTTAAGTTTCACAGAAAATAAATTTACCTTAGTCAATCTAAGCATAGAAATAAAATAATTTTTATTATATTATATTTTTATTTATTTATTATTATTGTTATTTATTTTCTTAAATTAATAATGTTTTATGAAAAGTGTCTTAGGGTTTTCTTTTAGGTTCTTTAAGGTAAGTTAATTAAAAGGAAAAGTTAATTAGGTTAAAAGTGGATTTGTGACAAGAAAAAAAGTAATTTTTTTTGTTAAAAAGAAAATAAGAAAATCTAATAATTAAGGTAACTCAAAAAAAATAATAATAAGCTAAAGAGAGCAATAACTATTCAATAAAAAAGAAATTTTTTTACTCTTTTCTTTTATATAGAAGCATGAATAATAATAAAAAATTAAAACTAAGAATAAAATTAAAAAAATTCATAATAATTTTTTTATTTTTCTAATTTTTTTTGTAAACTAATCATGCTGGATCCTTGGCAACGATGCCAAAATTTGATCACTGTCATTGGCGGTCAAAAATAAACCTACTCACTACTATAGCTTGTGGTGAATCGGGATCGTATCTTCGGGGATCAAGAGCAATTATTTGATAAAAAAATTATTTGTAGAGGATTATATTAAGAGTAGCGGTTATTAAAAGATAACAACTAATTAATTAATGAAATTAAAACAGCAAGAGAAGCAACCCAGGAATTCGAATCTACCATGCAAACAGGTTTAATCTTCTTTTCTTTATGTTGCACTAGCAATAATTTTTGCAAATTTAAGGTTAGAATAATTTATTTCTTGTCAGGCACGTATCATATCAAGAGATCACAGCACGTCCTCTTACAGTATAAACTATCTAATTATTTACAAAGTTAGAGGTATAAACTACCATACTACGATTTGTCTCTCTTAGGCACGTATTGTATCCTGAGATCACGGTATGTCGATAGAGAGTATAAGCCATGTATACCAGATCAAAATCTTGATTAAAAAATAACTTGAAAGATATATGAAAGAAGAGCATATTTTTATTGCATAAAAATCAAGAATAAAAAGAAAGATAGAACTGGTTATAGGCCTCATCATTATTCTAAGTTGAAGGAATCTAGCCACGCATTGCTGCTGCCAGCATCCCCTCCATAATTTTTCTCTCCTAGGTATAAATACAATGATCTAAATAAAAGAAGAAGAAAAGAAACTTTGTAGAAAACTCCTCCTTCCCAAATTACTGCCTTAGGTCCTTCTTTTATAGAGCTTGTCCAAGGCTTCCTCCTAGTCAAAGTTGGAGTCAGTCGGGCTCAAGATCGTTAAGATATTGTAAGAAAACTCCTCAACCATCCATTCCAATCACCTGCCTTAGTTTGCACCGAGAATCATAAGAAATCATCTCTTTCTTCCTTTTTTGGCAAACAGAGTCCTGATTTGAGTGTTGTCTGCATCGTTCGACTCTAAAAATCGAGCTTTTTCTATTTATAGGTTCCTTTTCTGCAAACATCCATAAAAGGTATCAATTCTTAATAAATTTAAAGTAATTAATATTTATTTTAATGGTTAAATTGGGATAATAAATAGACTTATCAAGGAGGAAGATAATTTTTGTTGTTATTGTGTTCGCTGCCCTCTTCTTATGATCCATTGGTCACGACGCTGCTCTACGGGAAAGAGACTTTATATTATAAGGATATAGTCTTAGTGCTATGCACGAATGCGTAAGAAAGAGGATGACCAAGAAAGGAGTTCCACAAGAGGGTTTGTTTGTGGGGAAAGGTTTAGAAGAGGTAAGGACAGGAGTAAGCACAAGGGACAATCAAAGTCCAAAAAGGGTAAGAGAGAGGCCAAGTATTTCAAATGCGGTGAGGTTTAAACACTTCAAGAGGGATCATCCTAAGTAGAAGAGTCAGAAAAGAGGAAAGGGAGGATTAAATCTTTGAGTACAGTTGCCGATTAGGAGGTGGAGGATGACCCTTTGGTGGTATCAGATGGTCATAGACACAATATAGAAGTATGGACCCTTGACTCAGCCTATTCACATCACTACACACCAAATCGGTTTTGGTTCAGTACATACACTGAGGTTGATGAGGGGAGTGTGACTCTTGGAGATGATCACCCTTGCAAGGTGGCTGGAATTGGCACAATAAGGGTAAGGATGTTTGATGGGATAGTGCAGACTCTCACCAGTGTGAAGCATGTTCCAGATCTCAAAAGAATTTGGTGTCACTAGGGTACCTGAAGTGGAGTGGTTGCAGCTTTAATAGTCATGCTAGGAGTGGAGTTCTGAACATCTCTAATGGAGCTATGGTGGTGATGAAAGGGAGAAGACCGGTAAACAACCTCTATAGGATGGAGAGCTCTATAGTGATTGGGAGATCTAACGCAACAACTGTGGCATAAGATCCTCGAGATGTGTACAAGATGTGGTGCTACAGTCTAGTCCACATGGAAGACAGGGGGTTGAAGGAACTGAGTAAGAGGGGGCTGATTCCAGATCTAAGTGGTAGTGATATGGAGATATGTGAGCCATATCAGATGAGAAGGCAGAACAAAGTTTAGTTCATAGTCAGCACAGCCAGAAGTGCATCACCCTTGGATTATTACACACTGATGTATGGAGACCAGCCCTAGTTTCAACTATAATGGGGCAAGATACTTCTTGACCTAGATTGATGATTTCTCAAGGAAAATCTAGGTACTTCATGAGGGAGAAATCAGAAATATTCATCAGGTTCAAAGTTTAGAAGGTTGAGGTGGAGAAGGAATAGGGTTGCAGTGTGAAGTGTCTAAGGTCAGACATGGTGGAAAGTACACCAGCAAGGAATTCCATAACTTTTGTGAGGAGTGGGGCATTAAAAGGCATTTCTCAATGAAGAAAACTCCTCAACAGAATAGGGTGGTCAAGAGGATGAATAGAACACTATAAGAAAAGGCAAAGTGCATGAGGCTATAGGCAGGGCTTCCAAAGATGTTCTGGGTTGATGCAGTAGATGCAGCCAATTACTTGATTAATCGGTCACTGCATACCAGGTTGGATGAAGGCATTCCAGAGGAGATATTGTTTGAAAGGCAAGCCTGAACCATCTAAAGGTGTTTGGGTGTATGACATTTGTGCACGTTGGTGCTGAGGAACGAAGCAGCTGGACGCTAGGTCAAAGAAGTTGGTTCTCCTAGAGTATCCACATGGTATCAAGGGATATCGACTGTAGGACCCCTTAGAGAAGAAGGTTGTCATCAGCAAGGATGCAACCTTTGATGAAAACTCAATCCTCCAGAGGCAAGATGGCATGGAAGCACAACAGGAGCAGCAGGAGGCATAACAAGGCAACATTGGGTAGATGACCTCCTACATAATAGTATCATTTGTAAATGGACCAGAGGGATTTAAGATTCAGGTGGAGAGGACTGTCATGAGAGGAAGAAGCCAAAGAGTTCAGCAGGAGGCAACTGGATAAAGGACAAATATTGGGATCGCACTGCATAAGCCCAAAAGGAACATGCAACCATCAGAGCTATACGGCTTTGAAAATTTGTTGTATACGCCCTGGTGACAGAGAATGGAGATCCCTACACCTATGAGAAGGTTGTGAAAAGCCAAAACAAAGATAGGTGGATCCAACAATGACACTCCATAAGAATGAAACATGGCAATTAGTCAAGTTGCCATAAGGGAAGAAACCCATTGGCTGAAAATAGATTTTTCAGCACAAAGAAAGGCCTTCAGAGCAAGGGGGTGTCAGATATAGGGAAAGACTAGTGGCCAAGGAGTACTCTCAGAAGGAAGGCATTGATTGTAGTGAGATGTTTTATCTAGTCATTAGGCACACTTTTATCAGGATATTGCTCGCATTATAACACCTCAGGATTTAGAACTGAAGCAGATGGATGTGAAGACAGCACTCCTCCATGGTCATTTGAAGCAAAGCATCTACATGGAGCACCTACCAAATTCAAAGAATAAGGATTAAATGGAAAGGTCTGCTTACTAAAGAAATCCTTGTACGGGCTAAAGCAGTCACCGAGGCAATGGTACAAAAGGTTTGATACTTATGTGAGGAGCATCAAACTTTCTAGATATGAATTTGATTCCTATGTTTATGCTAAGTCTTTGGAAGATGGATTTAGGGTGTACTTATCTCGAGAGTTTGAGATAAAGGATTTGGGGCTTGCCAGAAAAAATCTTAGGGATGAAGATTGTTAAAGACCGACCCAAGGGTGTGCTGCATTTATCTCAAGGTGGCTACCTCATGAAGGTTTTGGAGAGATTTGGGATGAAGGAGGCCAAATTGGTGGCACTGCCTTTGACTAGATGCTTCTATTAGTCAAAGACCATGTTGACCCAATTAAGGATTTTGATGATTAACAAAACTATTTGAGTATAACATTTGAAGTTACTAATGATTTTGGTTTAATTTTTCAATTTATGATATGTTCTATTAATCAAAATCATAAGATAAATTAAGTTCTAGTTCGAATCTAATGTTAAGGTAAGATTGTAGACATTAGAGTCGACACATGGAATCGCAGAGTCGACTCCGAAAAATGGCATGGACTTAGAGTCGACTCCGGGACTGTTAGAGCCGACTCTAACAGAAAAGACAGAACGATGGTTTTTCAGGCCACGACTTAGAGTCGACTCCCGGACTATTAGAGTCGACTCCAGAAGATTTTTGTGTCGACCCCAGAAAAGTCAGAGACGACTCTAGATCGAGCGGATTAAAGATTTTTGAGTTAGAGCCGACTCCAGAAAAGTTAGAGCCGACTCCAGAATGTCAGACGCGACTTCAGAACTGTCAGAACGACTCTAAACTTTATCTTTATCTTTTTTATCCCAACGGCTATTGCTATTTTTGATTCTAATCCTTCTTACACTTATTTCTAACGGATAGTTTTAAACTATTTATGAATTAATCGGGATCTATAAGAAGAGGGTTTGCTGCATCCAAAAAAAAAATAGAGACAAGAGATACAAAAAGAAAAGAATAGAGAGAAATATGTGAAATCCATCAGAAAATCAAAAGAGAAAAGAGGAAAAACTCGAAAGGAAAGATCTTACTGATTCCCCAAAAGAAAAGAGAGAGATTCCAAGCTTTTATTGCTCTATTTCGAAGAAATCTCAAGGGAAGAAGGAAGCCCTAGTTTTCTGATCTTCTAAGTCTCAAGAGCATCTTGAAGGAAGATCCACTCAAAGGAAGAGAAGGAAGAAGCCACCAAGATC
>UESW01004135.1:0-140745 GCA_900491605.1 Calamus simplicifolius | reverse complement strand
AATTTCAACTTATTTCAAATGGATGTTAAAAGTGCATTTCTAAATGGTTTTATAAATGAGGAAGTTTATGTTGAACAACCTCCTGGTTTTGAAGATCATGAATTTTCAAACCACGTCTTCAAACTACACAAAGCACTTTATGGTTTAAAGCAAGCACCTAGAGCTTGGTATGATAGATTAAGTAAATTTTTAATTGAAAATGATTTTTTAGAGAAATGTTGATAAAACCTTGTTTTAAAAGAAAAGAAAAGGATTTATTAATTGTTCAAATTTACGTTGATGACATTATATTTGGTGCTACTAACAATCTCCTTTGTCAAGAATTTGCTAAATTAATGCAGGGAGAATTCGAGATGAGCATGATGGGAGAACTAAACTTCTTCCTTGGACTTCAAATCAAACAAGAGAAAGCGGGGATTTTCATTAACCAAACAAAGTACAAAGGAAATACTCAAGAAGTTTGGTATGGAATCTGCTAAACCTCTTGGTACGCCAATGAGTCCCTCATGCAAGCTGGACAAGGATGAAGAAGGTAAGAAAGTAGATCAGAAGCATTACAGAGGTATGATCGGATCACTTCTTTACCTAACTGCAAGTAGGCCAGATATCATGTTTTCTGTTTGCTTATGTGCAAGATATCAATCTAATCCTAAGGAATCACATTTATTTGCTGTTAAAAGAATCTTTAGATACTTAAATGGAACTAAAAATGTAGGATTATGGTATTCTAGAGACTCAACCTTAAAATTGATTGCTTATTCTGATTCTGACTATGCTGGTTGTAAATTAGATAGAAAGAGTACAAGTGGGCATGCCAACTTTTAGGAAGTAAATTAATCTCTTGGTTTAGCAAGAAGCAAAATTCGGTTGCATTATCCACTGCTGAGGCAGAGTATGTTGCAGCTGGAAGTTGCTGTGCTCAAATCCTTTGGATTAAGCGATAACTTGAAGATTATGGTATCACACTTGATAAAATTCCTATTAAATGTGATAATACTAGTGCCATTAATCTAACTAAGAATCCAATTCAACATTCAAGAACTAAACACATAGAAATTAGACATCACTTTATTAGAGAACATGTAACTAACAAAGATGTTTGTCTTGAATATGTTAATACTAATGATCAATTAGCTGATATTTTTACCAAACCTTTGAGTGAGGAAAGATTTTGTTATCTTAAAGGAAAATTAGGAGTTTGTGATCCTTTAGAATGATTTTCTGAAACTCTTAAGGACAACAACTATCTAGACTTCATTAATTTCTTGAAAATCCTCTATGTCCAATAAGGAAATTTATCTAGAAATTTGATTTATTGTTTCCCCAATTGTTAAGGAACACTTATCTAGAGTTTGATGATTAATTTGATTAGTTTCAGATCCTTGAAATTTGAATTTTTCACTGAAACTGTTGTGGAGTCGACACCTGCAGTTTGTGGAGTCGACACCTTCATATTTTGATGTTCTGTCTGGGCAATTAGAGCCGACTTTGGCTTCTGTAGAGCCGACTCTAATTTGGACGCTGACAGATTTTTTGGTTCGGAGCCGACACCTCGTTTTTGGGAGTTGACTCTAAGTGGAACTAGGTCAAAATAAAAAGGCGGAGTCGACCCCAAACGAACCTATCGTCTCCTAAACCTTTCCA
This sequence comes from Calamus simplicifolius, assembly GCA_900491605.1. Taxonomy (NCBI): domain Eukaryota; kingdom Viridiplantae; phylum Streptophyta; class Magnoliopsida; order Arecales; family Arecaceae; genus Calamus; species Calamus simplicifolius. The sequence goes on along the minus strand of UESW01004135.1, from coordinate 139,101 downwards.
AAACCATTCCAAACCGATTTTAAACCCTCAAATCCCTCAAATCTCTCAACAACTCATTCCAATCGAATCCCATGGCTCCTAAAAGGCATGCTATCGTTAGTGGATCGACTGTTCCGACGAAGCGCCATTCAAATCGGAGGCAACCTTCGCTGTCTTCTTCATCTGCCACTCAAGATGACTCTCCACCCTCACCATCTTCTCCATGGGTAGACCAATTAGCGGGTAAGGCCATTACTACCGGAAGAAAAGTAGATTTTGACTTTTTTTGCTTCGGAGGGCTTCGCTATTGGACGTTTGTTGAAGGAAATGGGATAGGAGAAAGTCTGTTCTTTGGATGTCCCTACATACCCTGCCCTTGTGAGAGAATTTTACAATGATTTATGTAGAGGAGAGGGAGGCTTAGTGAGTTTTGTAAGAGGAACTAAAGTGATTATCACGGCCGAGACTCTTGGAAATCTATTGGAGATGCCTACTATTGGTCTAGTTGAATATCAACATGATGACAGAGGAGGTGCCCTATCTAGGATGTTAGGAAGAGAAGTTTCTGAGTTTGAAGAAATATTGGCTAATCAACTTAATTTGGAACTCATGTTACTTCATAATATTTGTGGAAGAATTTATTTTCTAAAATCGAAGGTTTGAGTATGTCTCGGAGCGAGACATCCTATTGATGGACTGTACTCTCACTGGAAGACCTGTTAATCTTGCTGGTATGATGATTGGTTATATGGCAAAAGCAGCAACTAAGAAGAGATCAACACTGCCGTATGGTATGATACTGACCTTAGTCTTTAGAAGCAAGGTGTGCTAATAATGGATAATGAGCCACTACGAAAATTAAGGCATACTGATTACTATAGTATCTCTACAATTCACCGGATGGGCTTCAGAAAGAAAATGGAAATTGGATAAAAAGAGGACAAGAGACCAGAGCTGAAGAAGTTAGAGTTGAGGAGGTCAGAGTAGAGGATATTCCTGGACCATCTACTGCTGGACCATCTACTGCTGGACCCTCAGTGGCTGGACCAAGCACTCACCCTCTACATCAGTCAGCTTTGGCATCTAGAAGATTTTCTGAGGAGCAATTAGGTCAGCTCAGAGCTTTACTGGCTGAGTATGACAGTCAAAGGACAAATGAGATGTGTCAGTTGAGAGAGGAGTTCAATCAGTTGAAGGAAGAGATCAATTTAAGGCTTGACGTGATTTCTTTTCCATTGGCAACTCGGTAGAATCCTTTAGCGCTGATCTTCATAAGATTTTTGAAAGGATGAAAGATATTGCAGACGGTTCCGAAACTTATCTTCATGCTACCAGTCAACTAAAGAAAGATATCGACCTCGTCATTTCTCAAATTGAAGCTTGTCTTGAAAGTTTTAAGAAGACTCAAAAAGATGATATTATGAAAATGATTGGACATTTAAAGAAAATTGTGTATAAGCATGTTTGATACCCTATCCTAGGTTGTATCTTAGGATTTCTTGCCTTCTTGCTTTGATAGCATGTATCTAGGAATTACATACTTGAATGTACTTAAATTTACTCATGTAATGAATCTTGCATTGGAATACAATTACACTTTTATTGCAAATTTGTCTATGATTGATTGATTGAATTTCAATGAATGAGTTTACTATCTCTATGATTAATTGAACCAATGACCCCGCTCTGATAATTCACTTTATTGCTGATAACAAAAAAGGGGGAGAGAAAATTGTATATGCATAAAAGAAATAAGAATGAAAGAATATAAGGAGTATAAGATTTCAATCTCTTGACATATCAAAAAGGGAAGATTTATAAATTCTAATTAAATTCTATCAATCGATTTTAGTTTATTTACATAGGGGGAGTTATTTAATGCAGGGGGAGCTTAATAATTTCCTATGTAAATTTAAATCATCTTGATTGATGTTTATAATAGGAATCATGTATCTTTTTTTTTTCATTTTGAATATTGGCATCAAATTCTCTTGTAGGAAGTTTCAAAGCTTTAACAATGTCTATAATTCTTAATTCAAATGAATTTTTGATGCATATACTCAAAGTTTTTGTCATCATAAAAAGGAGGAGATTGTTGACCCAATTGAGTATTTTGATGATTAACAAAACTATTTGAGTATAACATTTGAAGTTACTAATGATTTTGGTTTAATTTTTCAATTTATGATATGTTCTATTAATCAAATCATAAGATAAATTAAGTTCTAGTTTGAATCTAATGTCAAGATAAGATTGCAGACATTAGAGTCGACATATGGAATCGCAGAGTCGACTCCGGAAAATGGCACGGACTTAGAGTCGACTCCGGGACTGTTAGAGCCGACTCCAACAGAAAAGACAGAACGATGGTTTTTTAGGCCATGACTTAGAGTCGACTCCCAGACTGTTAGAGTCGACTCCAGAAGATTTTTGTGTCGACCCAAGAAAAGTCAGAGACGACTCCAGATCGAGTGGATTAAAGATTTTGAGTTAGAGCCAACTCCAGAATGTCAGACGCGACTCCAGAACTGTCAGAATGACTCTAAACTTTATCTTTATCTTTTTTATCCCAATGGCTATTGCTATTTTTGATTCTAATCCTTCTTACACTTGTTTCTAACGGATAGTTTTAAACTATTTATGGATTAATCGGGATCTATAAGAAGAGTGTTTGCTGCATCCAAAAAAATAGAGACAAGAGAGACAAAAAGAAAGAATAGAGAGAAATCTGTGAAATCCATCAGAAAATCAAAAGAGAAAAGAGGAAAAACTCGAAAGGAAAGATCATACTGATTCCCCAAAAGAAAAAAGAGAGATTCCAAGCTTTTGTTGCTCTATTTCGAAGAAATCTCAAGGGAAGAAGGAAGCCCTAGTTTTCTGATCTTCTGAGTCTCAAGAGCATCTTGAAGGAAGATCCACTCAAAGGAAGAGAAGGAAGAAGCCACCAAGATCTGCGAATCAGGCTTTGTTTCCTATCTTTTTATTCTTGTTTCATTGTTGTATATTTGCTCATAGGAGGAGCTGTTTATCTTGTAAAACAAATATTGTTTGCTGGGTCAATCTGGTGATTGATTCAGTTGAGGCTGTTAGCCTTGTGCAAGCATTAGCTTGTGGTGTTAGGTTTTGTGCTGGTGAGCCTTGAAAACCAGCTGGGTTTGTTGCGCACCCGGGAAAACAACAAGTTCGAGTTGTGAGCTTGCAAAACAACTCTGCTGTAATCAGATTGATTATAGTGTGGACCCAATAGATACTTGGGAGTGGACGTAGGTGTAGGTACACCGAACCACTATAAAATCTCTTGTGTTTGCCGTGATTGTCTCTTTATCTTTAACTCTCTATTTGTGCATATTCTGTTTTAATTTGTGTGAATCTAAGTTTTTATTTCCGCTGGGGTTATTTTTCAAAAGAGTTTAAATTTTTGAAAAACCTAATTCATCCCCCTCTTGGGTTGCTATCTGGACCAACAATTGGTATCAGAGCTAGTGCTCATTTGATTTGATCTAACGATCAAGAGTCAAAGTTCCACATGGCAACTCAAGCTGGTTCATCTTTTTTCGAAGGCCAATCTACTAATAGACCACCCTTGTTTAATGGTTCAAACTATGGTTATTGGAAGGCTAGAATGAAAATTTTCATTCAAGCACTTAACTATGATCTATGGAGCATTATAGTCAATGGACCACACACACCCACTGCTAGAGTTAATGGCATGGAGATTCCTAAACCGGAAACGGAATGGGATGAACATGATAAAAAATTGGCACAACTTAATGTCAAAGCAATGAATGTTTTATACTGCTCATTAGATGCAAATGAATTCAATCGTATATCTATTTGCATTTCTGCTAAGGAAATCTGGGATAGACTTGAGGTTACCCATGAGGGAACAAATCAAGTCAAGGAATCCAAGATTAACATGCTAGTTCATAAGTATGAATTGTTTAAAATGGATGCATGTGAATCTATTGCTGATATGTTTACAAGATTTACTGATATAGTTAATGGTTTAAAAAGTCTTGGTAAATCTTATGATAATTCTGATCTTGTGAGAAAGGTTTTGCATTCCTTGCCTAGGACTTGGGAAGCTAAAGTGAATGCAATACAAGAGGCAAAGGATCTAAGTATCCTACCGCTAGAAGAATTACTGGGATCCTTGATGACTCATGAGCTTCAAATTAAGCAACATGTTGATGATGATGAGTCATCTGGAGTTAGAGTGGAGCGGAGAACTGTGTCGACTGCGACATACACATAACCAATTGCTGCATCTCCTGCAACTCCTACTCATAATGAAGGTGCTCCTCTCGTTGTTCTCGCTAGATGTCCGTGATCTTCGTCATCATCACTGGTCTCACACATTTTGCAATAGAACGCTCAATATGCTCGTAATCGCTGGTGCCACCCTGATTGTAAGAAGAGGAACTGCATCAGCCAAAGAATGCAGAAGCTTTGGCGCACAGACCGCAAACTCTACAATCATTTGGTTGTGCTAAAAGCCTCTAAGAAGATGTGACTGCTCTCCTTCGGCGAAGGATTGAGCATGAACCCTCCCTCCTCTAATGGTTGTGTGGTTTGAGATGTCTGAGATAATAGCTCATCCATATGTGCCTACAAGGAATACATATCAAATATAATACAACTCATATTGGAGAAAATATATCAATAAACACATCATGTTTTCAATGATTTACTTACTCCGATATGTTGGGAGCGACTGTTGATCCATGGCCAATCTTTTCTTATGTGGGTCACCTTGAACAACTGCTAGTGTCCTAGATCAGCGCCTTCATTTAGCCTTTGAAAAACAAAGTTTCAAATTTGTAGTTATGCTCATTTTAAAAAATTTATCATTAAAAACTATGCAAAATTAATAAATTTATATACTTACAAGACGACGCCGATGCTTTTCAATCGAAATGGATCTCGCTATGTGGTAGGAAAGACCAGTGCCCGGACCACCTTTCTTGGATCGAAGGTTCGAGCTAGCTGTGGCCGACCTCCTCTGCCATATGGGATCCGCCCACTACTACTACCAGCCATCCCATATAGAATCGAAGATATGAGCGAGGTGTTTCGATGCCCTCAGCTAGTAACATAAATTATCAGAGTATCGACAATGAGCAAGTGAAGTCCAAGCTATTCTAACAGAAGGAATTAGGGCTAGATCCTGCTCAAATTTTTTTGCAGAACAATTATGAATATACATATTATAATAAATAAATTATATAGATAAATATTGATAATATGACATTATAAATGCAATTAAGGATCATGCAAATAATGTATACTAACTTTGTACGTATAATAAATGAACCAGTTTAAAATCAAAATAATCAAAATATTTATAATAGTTAACGTAGTTAGTGAATATAATAAATGAACCAGTTTAAAATTCTATCTACATAATTATAATTATAAAATACATACCTAAAACTTTGTCTAGTGGAACTCCCTCACCTCCTCAATGAGGCGCCCCTAACAGTAGCCCTCCGGCTTTGCATGCCTCTTAAATAAATTGGTGATGCGCCTTGAGACAATATGTCTCTATACAAATCTATGTAAGTATAGTAAAACATAAGATATAATTTAATAACATAGAAATTGTATGAACAAATTTATATGATGATAGAAATACACTTACTGGCCATCAACCAGTAGAAGCCTTCTCCTTCCACTGGAGGAAGTACTATCGCCTGATGATGGCCAGACAAATGATCTTGGCATCTCCTCAATAGACAACTCTTGATATGTTACTCCTGTTTGGAAGAACTATCATGTGCTGCATTAGAAGGAGAGTCATCGCCTGTGCTAGCAGACCGCCTCCGGGCTATGAATCGTCTATGATCCTTCATAGTACTGTATATATAGTAGAATCAAAATGAATCCAAAAAAAAGTATAAAACAAAATTTTATTTTTAAATTATAATTAGAGGTATAAATACTTAGTCACTTTCATTTATATTCTCAAGTTCGAGTTCTTCATCTGATTCTGTCTCGGATTGTGATTCATATTCATTTTCTTCATCATTTGAGATCTCGTTCATATCCTCAATTTCAAGTCAAGCATCGGTTGGATCAATACAGATTGGATCCTAATCAAGTGAATCATCTTGGATTGGATGTGCTTCCATGACATCTTCTTGGAAAATGGGAAATTCAAGTGTTTGCATAGATAAGCTTACCGACATAGAAATGGTCGCCCATGGCTTTATTTTACTTACAGCCCACCAATCTCTCTTATTGTTTCAAAGGCTTGGATATGTGGAGTAGTACACTTGTTTAGCTTGAGATGCCAAAATGAATGGTTCATATTTATTCAACCTTCTTCTATGACATACTTCAACAAGATTATAATCTTTATGCACTTTTGTCACATTTGGAGTTGGATCAAACCATTCATATTTGAACAATATAGTACGTTTAATAGGCCAACCAAAATACTCAACTTCAACAATCTCCTGTAGCTTTCTATAATAATCTTATTGATTTGCACCAATAGTTTGACCTTGCACATATACCCCCCAATTTTGAGTTGCTCTTGAAGAACCCAAAGACTCAACCTGAAACTTATACCCATTCACAAAAGATCTAGTGTATGTATTAACTCTAGACAACGGCCATTGTGCTAGAGACTTAATGAAAATATTATCAATATTTGAAGAAGGATTATTAGTCTGAATAATTAGATAATTAGTTTGTATACGTTATGTACTTGTTAACCTATAAGCAATCTGTCAATTTAATACTCACATGTTTGTTGAACCAATATGTAAAGTCAGTATAAAGTTTCAATCCAATTTCATCATCACTGATGTAAGGATCTTGTTATCTCCATATATCACAAAACATCCTTGAAAATAACAGTTTATGTAAACTTAGTTGAAAATAATATAAAGAAATCAATTAAGTATCAAAGTGAATAAAAGAAATAATATTTTACTTTATAAACGGTTCCACTTTGGTGCCAAATGGCCTACCAACAGTCCTGAAAATAGAGATGCTTCCATCATCTACTCCAAATGACTGTCCACAACCATATAAATTATGTGATATTTTTTGATTCTTAGTTTGGACATGTTCATCAAAGCAATACGATGCAAACTTCGATGACTCCACCAAATATGCATTGCATATTGATCCTTCAACTCTTGCCTTATTTCGAACATTTTTTTAAAAATTTCTTTATAACAAAATATGATACTCAATTTAGTGAACATCATAAAATAAAATTTGTATGAAAAGTAAGTTACCTCTCAAATGACTCAACCTCTACCATTGATCTAAAAGTCTCTGGTGATAGGGTAGGGAAAGATACTTTTGTCTAAGCTTAAGTTTCATGGCTCTCCAGTTAGCTATAGGTATGTCTCCCTTTTGCCTAATTATCCTTTCAACATTCCCCCAGTATAGTCTAGCCTTGCGAACTAACCTGAGTTTAGCAAACTTAAAGTTCCTCTCTTCAGACATTTCATACCACTCAAAGTACTAGTCATATCTCCTTCCCAATCAGTATATACCTTAGGGTCAAGATTGCCATCAAATGTAGGTGCATCGAGTCGTATGTTTTTAAAGACTCTTTCCTCCAAATCCATAAAGTCTTGGTGTGGGCATCTAGGGTTATGTTCAGGGGTGAGATCATGATGATGGGCTCTTGAACCAAGGAGAGCTAGTCTAGGTGATTCAGGTTCAGTGTGGTTCAATCAATTTTCTGTAAGGATCCCGATTCACTCTTTCATTTGGTCAAACCTATTGTTTAATTATCCAAATTGTTCAGTTATGGTTTTCATTAAAGTTTTAAGATCGTGATCTATGGTATAACTTGGTTGTGTTTGGAGATATTGGTAATGGGCTCCTGATCTGGTGGTCATGCAACACACAAATTCGTTCTAGAATTTCTAGACCTAGAAGCTCAAGTAGAATGAATCAACTTAAATTACAATCAACTCAACAATTATCCTTTTCACTGGCTAGGTAAGAGGTGGGGTTGTGGGAGGCTCCCTCTGCTCTCGCGGATACCTAATTAGAGAACCACAAGTCCGCTTAAGATGTTTTTCGTTTGACCTCTAGTCCTAGACATCACTTTCAAGAAATAACTAAAGGATTGAGTGCACCTGTTTTATCACAATACTTGAAACTCAACCACGTGGGTATTCCTAGCTTTGCTTTAGGTTTCTACTCAATTTTAATTAGGCTTGGGATCAAGATAAGGATGGTTGTTTTGGGCCAAGGAAAAATAATGAAATCCTTTCCTTATCTAAGATAAAGAAATTACCCTTAAGTGAATTCAGTGATGCATGCACATACATATGAAAACCAGATATATATATATATAATATGAACACCAGATATATATTATTATTTTATTATTATTATTATTATTTTATATTATAGATTTGAAAATAAAAAAAATTACATATTTAATAAAGATTAATTAGATGATTAAAAAATTTTAGCACTATGCATGAACATGTCCTAGCTTGCTCTGATAGCAAACTGATGCAGGATGTACCATGTAAGAGATTAACGTAGAGCAATGATTCAGATTTTAAGATGTTTTACTTTTTGAAATGAGTAAGAATAAACTAAGAAAGAATATGCGAAAAGTAAAATAACTACCCGCAGAACACGATTCACTAAGTAATAAAGAAAACAAGATCCTAGGGTTGAGAAACTGCTACTTAGAATATGCTCTTTCTTCAACAAAATAGAACTTATAAGAAGGGATAGGTTTGATTATTAGGCAATGATGGTCTTCATCCTAAAAGATTAGGTCACACAACTCCTAGGATGGGCGCCTGGAAGATGAAGCTATGCTCCCGCGAATGTTTCGGCTTTCCTTCAGCTGGTTCTAAAAGCAATGACTTTATCTAAGGATCATAGCACTTTAGTTTTTTGGGGCTGGGATGCTTGGAACAGATATTGGAATGGGTATTTATTGGGCCTCTTATTCTCTCCCTTACAGAGTGTCAATGCTCAAGAGCACATAAAAATAGAAGAAGAAGATTCTTTTTCATTAATCATCAATTGTTCTTTATAAGAAGAAGGAAGGAATTTTTATAATAAACCATAACCCTTGAATTACATAAAAAAAAGAAAATAAGGGCACCATATTGTTTTCAAATAAGAAGATAGGTGGTATCTTGAAACAAGAAAAAGAGATCAGGGGATAGCTTTTTTCAAATAAGAAGATAGGCGGCATCATAAAACAAGAGAAAGAGATCGAGGATATCTTTTTCAAATAAGAAGATAGACGACATCTTAAAACAAGAAAAAGAGATCAGGGGATAACTTTTCCAAATAAGAAGATAGGCAGCATCTTGAAATAAGGGAAGATATCAGGGAATGCGCTATATTCTTCTTTCCATAAAGAGTGGGCGGCCAGTTACCTTCCATAGGGGGCTTATTTGCTTTCTTTTATGCTGAGATGACTTTATAAAAATTTTGGAATGCCTTAATTGAGTAGATGGCGCCTACTTTGACTGAAATTTTATATGGGACTGAGGTGGTGCACTGAATATGGTCCTTCATGGTCTTGGGTCTTCGGCTTCTTACACTTTGACTCAATAAATCTTGACTTGACTCAAATAAAATTATTGGACTCATACTTGACTCAAATAAAATTATTGGACTCATACTGACAAAACTTGATTACAGTACTTCAAGTCAAACCAATATAAAGTAAAAATTTCATAATGAGCCTAGTAACCTCTGTCTGTTCTTGGTGACCCCACCACCATGGTGATGCTACTAGTGATAATTCATTCATTCATGTTGCTGTGAGCAAATCAACCGGTCTCCTCAAGAATGTAATGAGAGAGAAGCTAATGGAGCTCACTTGAGAAGATCTAATATGGAAAGGGTATCTTGAAAGCTATATAATAGAGATCATGTGATGCACATAGATGTTGGAGAGGTAAAGGACTACTAGAAAGCCCAAACAAATACGAATCAAAGCATGTGGAGGAAAGCTATGCAAAAAGAGATGGATTTGCAGGAGAAAAGCTTTGAAAAACAAATGGGTCTATAAATTAAAACAACATGATGATACAAAGCATATCAGATATAAGGCTAACTTGATGTGAAAGGATTTGGATAGAAAAAAGGACCTAACTTTAATGAGACCTTCTCTTTGTAGTAAAGATTGTCTTAGGTCTAACTGCCAGTTTTGACTTAAAAATTGAATAGTTAGATGTTAAGATAGCCTTCCTACATGATGATCTATAGGAATAGATATATATGAAGTAGCCAAGATTATTCAAGATGAGAGGTGGAAAACAATTGGTTTGCAAGTTGAAAAGAAGTCTATATGGGTTGAAGCAAGATCTAAGATAATGGTATAAAAAGTATGATTTATTCATCATGGATCAAGGCTTAAGAATAGCTGCAAACTATTGTATTTATTTTTAAAAAAATAATGGTGGCTTCATTATTTTACTATATTGATGATGTGCTAATCATTGGGCAAGATATTGTATTGATTTACAAGTTGAAGAAAGATCTTAACTAATCTTTTGCTATGAAAGATTCAACACTAACTAATAAAATCTAGTGGATGAGAATTTTACATGATAAAAAAGATAAGAAGCTTTGGTTACCATAAGAAACTATATTAAATAGGTGCTTGAAAAGTTTAATATGAAATATGCCAAATTAGAAAGTATATTTTTTACTAACCACTTTAAATTGAGTTTTTAGTAGTGCCTTTCAAGTAAAAAGGAGAAGAAGAAAATTAAGAAAATCTTCTATGCATATGTGATGGAAAGTCTAATGTATGACATAATATACACAAGGCCAGATATAGCACATACCCGAGTATCTTGCCAAGAAAATAGCATTAAGGAGTAGTAAAATGGATACTATAGTGTCTCAAAGGGGCATCAAAGATTTATCTTCACTTTAGTGGCTCAAAACAAATTTTAGAAAGCTTCATAGATACGAATAGGGTAAGAGAACAAAATGAAAAAAAGTTTATTTCTAATTATTTATTCATATTTGCAAGAAAAGCAATTCATGATAGTTTAAGGTACATATCTCTCTCTACAACTAAAGTAAAATATATTGCAACTACGAAATCTAAAAAGAAGATATTATGGATAAAGAGATTTCTTAGAGAGTTAAACTTGAAGCAGGATAGTTTTATGGTACATTGTTATAGCCATAGTACCATAGACTAAGCAAAATTGCCATGTGTCATTTCAAAACAAAGCATGTTGATGTTAGATATCATTAGATCTGAGATATGCTGGAAAAGGATTTGATGAGAATTAAGAAGATTTACACAAAGAAAAATCTATTAGACATGATGACAAAGGTTTTACCAAGGGAGAAGACTGAGTTGTAAAAAAATTAGCATGTTTAGTAGAGCCTCCTGCATTAACCAAGAGGAGAAGATGTATTAGGCCGATTCCTACTTTCATATGGGACCTTGATCAAATAAAATAATATAAGGTTAAGGTAACCCTTTAAAACATATATGAATAGAGGGAAAATGTAGCATGAAAAAAGTGGTGCAGAAAAAAAAAGAGTTTTAACCACCAATATTTTGCTTTGATTGAGAGGCTTTGATTGAGAGGTGATGTGGCCAGTAAAAGCCACGTGCTAGAGACTGATGTGGTCAGTGAAAGCCACATACTAAAGATGGCACCCGATCCCTAGGCGGCCCCAGGGCCAGCCCTAGGTAGCCTCAACGGCGCCCGGCCCCTAGGCGGCCCTAGGGCCAGCCCTAGGCAGCCTCGATGACGCCCGATCCCTAGGCGGCCTCGACGGCGCCCAGCCCCTAGGCGACCCCAGGGCCAGCCCTAGGCGGCCTCGACGGCGCTCGGCCCCTAGGCGGGTCCATGGCCGATCCTAGGTGCGAACCTTCTTCCAAAAGCTCACAGATTTGACAAGATAGGAGACATCAATTCGAACGTCCTCTTCAGAGGATCTCAGCCCAAAAAGTCATTAGCAGCATTTAATGGCTCTGGTTGAATAAGCATAAAAAAGTGATTACTTGCCGTAAAGTATCAATCACCTCAAGTCAGAAGAACCACTAAGGCCCAAAAAGTCATTAGCAGCATTTAATGGCTCTGGTTGAATAAGCATAAAAAGGTGATTACCTGCCATAAAGTATCAATCACCTCAAGTCAGAAGAACCACTAAGGCTCAAAAAGTCATTAGCAACATTTATTGGTTCTGGCTAAATAAGCATAAAAAGGTAATTACCTGCCATAAAGTATCAATCACTTCAAGCCAGAAAGGTCACTAAGGCCCAAAAAGTCATCGATATAATTTAATGACTCTGGCTAAATGAGCATTAAAAGCCGATCATTCCTGGGAAAACATTGACGATGTCAGAATAATAGATGCAGATCCAACTGACCAATTCTGACATTCTATCTACAAGAGTGCCGACGTGTTATAAGATTTAGACCTCAGCAAAGGAAGAAGCCCATAAAAGGGAAGGTAAGAGAAAATAAAAAGGGCGGCTAGTCTAAGCCAAAATCATTCTATTGTTCTTCCACATACACACACACTTCTTCTCAACTACGATTGTGTTCCTGGTTGCTAACTTGGGCGTTGGAGGGTCCTATAACTGAAATCCTCAGTTATGAGACTTCTTGTAGGATTCTGGAGGTGAAAGAGTGATCTTGGGATCCCCTTGAAGCATCAGTCAATGTTCAAGGACGCTAGCTCAAGGTGACCAGGCATCAACATATTGGCATGCCAGGAAGAGGGAAGCAGGCACCAGCAGATTTCATGGAACCAACATATGTCCAAGAAGCCTCCTCTCATTCCACTGGGGGGCATCCCTTCCGAGCAGACCCATTAGAAGCCAGCTTCCCTATTTGTTCATCACCTTCAATATCAGCCACTCCTCATGAGCAGCTGGCTAACCTCACTCAGCAGGTTCAAGCCCTCATTGGGGTGGTCTGTGAGTTGCAGAAACAACAACCTATCGTAGCTCATCGATAAGCCGAATTTTCTGCACCACCGCAGATAGCTACCCCGACTAGTCAGTAGTCCATGCACAGAAGGTCCTCCCAGAAGGAGCGTCCTCATCATCAAGTTTCATCCAAACATCATCTTCGAGAAAGCCTCAAGAGGTCTCGGTCTCCTACTCTCCGCTCTGATGGTCATGAACATCGGCGAGGGAAGGAACCCCAAAGCTCACATTGTCACCAGCCCCGATATTCTACTTCTTCCTCGTCTGAATCTGTAGATGAGGATATCAACAATTGGATGGAAAGACGCTTGGAGGAGCAGAACAGGCGTTTGGAGGAGCTTAGTCAAAAGCTTCATGATCATTCGGGGGTGGAATATGATTTACACCCCTCTTCACCTACCGAATCATGGAAGAGCGCATCCCCCACCGGTTCCGTCTTTCCCAACTAGATCCGTATGATGGTACTACAGAACCATTGGACCATCTGGAAAGCTATAAATCCCTTATGCAAGTCCAAGGAGCCACAGACGCCTTATTATGTATTGCCTTCTCTGCTACTCTTCGGAAGGCCGCCCATGCCTGGTATTCCAGGCTGCTCCCGTGTAGCATCGACTCTTTTCAGCAGTTGGAGAAGGCCTTTTTGGCACAGTTTAATGCCTGCCGCAAAATCCCTCGAGTAGCAGATAGTCTCTTCTCCGTCTAGCAAAAGGAGGGCGAGCTCCGAAAAGATTTCATAGCTCGATTTAAAGCTGCGATCCTAGAGGTATATCATTTAGATGATGCTATGGCCACTTTGGCCTTGAAGCGGGGGCTTCGCCCCTCTTGCTTCACTTATTCCCTAGACAAGAGGCCGCCTAGCTCCTACGTTGAGCTCTTGGATTGGGCTCATAAGTATATCCGTGTTGACGAGGCTGATCATACCCGGAGGGATGCTGATCGAGTGGCCGGCAAGAAGCCGGTCTAAGAGATGCCAAGCAGATTTCTCCCTAAGAAGCCCGAACCCCTGCGCCGGCCGGATAATCAGCGCCAGAACCTGTCTACTGAAGAAGGAAGCTATACCCCTCTCCTCGCCCTGAGATCTCATATTCTCATGGAAATTGAAGGTGAGCCCTATCTTCAGCGCCCCCCTTCGCTGAGGGCAGGTGCCGCCCATGACTGGAGCCGCTATTGCTGTTTCCATAGAGACTACGGCCCCGACACCGGCGAATGCCACAATTTGAAACGCACCATTGAATAGCTCATTCAACAGGGCTACCTTGAAAAGTTTATCAAGAAGGGAGCTCTGACCATCCTGCCTTTGATGGGGCCCCTACCTGCTCAAGCTGGCATCGACAACACTCCAACGGAGCGGACAGTGGGTATGCTTTCATGGGGAGCAGCTTCATCAACCAAAAGACATAGGGGGAGTGAGGGGGTAGAAGATGTAAATCCCTATTTTGAAAGGGAGTTAGGGGGAGGGGATCACCCAAATGATGATAGCATAATCGTCTCCATGACGATCGCTAAGCATCCTGTAAAAAGAATACTTATAGATAGTGAAAGCTCAGCAGACATACTTACTTATGATGCTTTTGTTCGGATGGGTCTGTCCCCTGATTCTTTGTCACCCGTGGCCACCCCTCTTGTTGGCTTCACGAGAGATTTTGTTAAGGTGGAGGGCGAGATTATCTTGTCGGTCACAGCAGGATCGCCATCCCGTCAAAGCACGGTCCTAATGAGGTTCCTGGTAACCCGGGTGCCATTGGCCTATAATGCTATCCTTGGTCATCCAGGCTTGAACCTCTTGGACGCAGTCATCTCCACCAGGCGCCGGTTGGTGAGGTTCCCAACTAATCAAGGAGTCGGAGAGATGTATGGGGAGCAGAACCTCATACAGTTATGCTATCACATGGCTCCTAGCCCTCAGAAGATGGTGGCTCCCTCTACTCCGGTGCTATTTGACCCTAGGGAGTTTGAAAGGAGAGGAGAGTCGGCTGAACGGCTACTATCTTACCCATTGGGAGACGATCCTGCAAAGACGGTGCAAATCAAAGAGCTTCTTCCTTTGGAAGTAAAAAATGAACTCCTTACCTTTCTACGGGCTAACTCAGATATTTTTGCATGGTCTGCCTTGAATATGCCTAGTATCCCTCCGGAGGTGATAACCCACAAGCTCAACATTGATACCAAGTGTCGACCTGTTCGTCAAAAGAAGAGAAGCTTCGCCCCCGAGCGGCAAAGGGCCATAGATGAGGAAGTCAATAAACTTTTGGTCGCCGGCCACATTCAAAAGGCTTAGTACCAAAGTTGGTTGGCGAATATGGTTATGGTCCAGAAGACGAGTGGAAGTTGGCAGATCTACATCGACTTCACTGATCTTAACAAGGCATGTCTCAAAGATAGTTTTCCTCTGCCGTGGATCGATCAGTTGGTGGACTCCACCTTCGGACATGAGCTCCTGAGCTTTATGGACGCCTTCTCTGGCTATAACCAGATAAAGATGGACCCAGCAGATGAGGAAAATACTTCTTTCATTACGGAGAAAGGCATTTACTGCTACAAAGTGATGCCCTTTGGATTAAAGAACGCCGAAGCCACTTACCAGAGGTTGATGAATAAGGTCTTCAAGGACCAGATTGGGCATAATATGGAGGTATATGTGGATGATATGCTAACTAAGAGCACCCACATAGCCAACCACGTCGCTGACTTAGAAGAAACATTCAACAATCTCCGAAGTCATCAGATCAAGCTTAATCCCCGCAAGTGCACCTTCGGCGTTACAACAAGAAAGTTTCTGGGTTTCCTAGTGACCTAGTGGGGAATCAAGGCAAATCCAGAGAAGATCCAGGCTATCCTGATATGCGGCGGCCAGCCAACAAGAAGGAGGTGTAATGACTCACTGGAAGAATAGCTGCTCTGAGCCGGTTTCTATCCAGATCGGCAAAGTGGTGCTTACCTTTCTTTAAAGCTTTGCGCAAAGTTTACAGTTTCGAGTGGACAGACAGCTACCAAAGAGCCTTCGAAGAGTTAAAGGAGTTCTTGTCTACTCCACCGTTACTAGCAAAGACTGAAGAGGGAGAACAGCTTTTGTTTATCTAGCTGCTATCCCGGAGGCGGTCAACTCTGTTTTAGTCCGACTCGATCAAGATAGAGTGCAGAAGCCTATGTACTACACTAGCAAGGTGCTTCATTTTGCAAAAATTCGATATTCTTAGGTGGAGAAGATTATCTTCGCCTTGGTCGTCTCTGCTCAGCGCCTCTGGCCATACTTCCAGGAACACCTGATAGCGGTGCTTACAGACCAGCCTCTCAGATCTATACTGGCTTGACCCGACACCTCAGGTCATCTAGCAAATGGGCTGTCAAGTTGGGAGAGTTCGACCTTTCATTTCAGGCTTGGCCTACCCTTAAATCCCAAGTGCTAGCAGATTTTTTGGTAGAATGCATCTGGACAGACGAGCAGGACAATGATGTCCCTGAGAAATGCTCTGTAGCTAAGGAAGATTTGGCAGAGGCCTGGATTCTTCATGTTGACGGTGCCTCCAATTCCCAGGAAAGTGGAGGGGCCTCATCTTGGCGAGTCCGGAGGGAATGACTTTTGGGTATGCCCTTCGTTTCCTCTTCAAGGCTACCAACAATCAAGCTGAGTACGAGGCCCTATTGGCCGGGATCAAACTTGCTCACGAGTTGGGAGTAAAGTGTAGGGAGAAACAATCTTCGAGGCATGCATATTTTAAAATTTGATAACAATTATCAATGCGGAAACTTAAAGATTACATATTAATCTATCTAACATGCATCAAGATCATATCTTTGCCTTATACTATAGGACCGTTTGATCTAAATTATGCATATAAATAAAAACATCAAGATCATATCTTGATCTTCAAGGTAAGAAGTCATACTTCTTGTCTTGAAACATGCCTTAAGATCTAGGGATCATATCACTTACCTTAAGGGCAATTGGTAAATTCTTTTGTGCTCTGCAGCCGTTCAATCGTCCGGCCTCTAGTATCATCCACGCGAAGCCCCAAATGATCGGATTCCCAAGAGTGCTAACTCGCAAAAAAATGACTTTGCTGATCTTGAATCCTCCCACTTGAATTCTTCCTCCAAGATCCATCAAATTTTTGCTAACATCAAAATCACCAGGATTTTCTATTCTAATCTTTAGAATTTCAATCCACGACATATCATGTGTTGTGTTTATTTCTGGTGAAGAATGTCCTCCAATTTATAGGCTCAATTCTAACACATAGAATTCTGCCGTTCGATTAAAACTAGAGAGATGCAACCTTTTGTTTAATTCCAACGTTCAGTGAAAACCAAAGAGATGCAACCTTTGGTTAATTCCGACGTTCTGTGAAAACCAAAGAGACACAACCTTTGGTTAATTCCGACGTTCGGTGAAAACCAAAGAGACGCAGCATTTGGTTAATTCTGATGTTCGGTGAAAATCAAATAGATGTGAATTCTAACACTTAGAATTCCATCGCGTGGTTCATTCAAAGAGGCACATTTATTCCATATAAATACTAACACTTTAGAATTCCAACGAAACTGTTTGGAGAAGATTAATTTATACATTAAATTCTGCATGAAAATTTAATCTCTCGTGAGATCCTTATGCGAGAAAACTATTTTCACACATGGGGTTTAGTTTTGGGTTTTGGTTTAAGCTGATTTAAATTTATTAGATTGAACCTACATGGATCATGGTCTTAGCTCAAATCAAATTTGGCTAGTCCTGAATCTATTTAAATCCAAATCAAGTCTAATTTCAAATCAATATTTGAAATTGACTAGTCCTTCTAATAGACTTAAACCAAATTGAATCTTATTCACTTGTACTTAACCCAATTGAGATAATTCAATCAATCAAATTGATTAATTAAATCATATACGATTCTCAATCGTTGATTAGCAAATAGATCATCGTAGGAAACTTCTATGCGTGTGACTCTCTAGGTTCGAACCTAAGCCGGTAGCATAGAAACAACTTTCCGTACTAATCGATGTGCCCATCTAGCAATGGAACCCGATGTCCAGATAGGTTGAAGAGTTACTGAGCAAACTCCAAGAACCCTAAGAAATAGTTACCGTATAATTCATCCTCTTGACCACAATGCTAAGGATGGCTTAAGAGCTTGTCAACTCTAAACAACAAATCCATATAGTGATTTCAATTTTAGTGATCATGTGACCTTCACATGAAGTGCCTTGGCCAAGGTCTTGCTAAATTGAAACACAAGCATTTATCCTTTTAATGGGATATGTTAAATTCCATCTTGATCCATAACTGACTACCACAAGTACTTGACTGCACCCATTAACCTTTCGTAGCTGGATTAGAAATCCAGGTGGTCCAGCACCTAAGTACAATGAGTTGCTTGCAAGTCACCGGTTATGATCTTCAGGTCTAAAGGATACTTATACCCATATCTTCTCGGATTAATTCTTGACAGCAGAGTATCCAAAAATGAGTCACGTTCGATGAAATGTACTCCTACACTTTCACCTATATGTCATACCAGTGTCTCTACACTCCTTGGTTAAGAGGATAACCAACAAATATGATATACAATATCCTATAATTGATAGTACTATGGCCCTTTCATAGTATATCATTTGGTTGCGAACTCTTTTGAGGACCTTCAAAGATAAATCCTCCTTTAATATGAAGGAAGATCCTGAGGGCTTCATTACTATTAGGAGTTTTAAGAAGATATTTTTGTAATGAATAAACTGCTAAATAAATTTTATTAATATATTAATTTATATATAATTTACATTAGCACAATCATCAAATGATTGGCTTTAGGATACAATTCCCAACAAACACCCACTTAGCCTAAAGTTACTCATTACAGTATCTAATACCCATCTTCAACTTGATGCTGAGTACTTTAGTAAATGGGTCACCTAGGTTTTCTTTTCCACAATCTTCTGAAGATTTATGTCACCTCGGTCTACAATCTCTCGAATAAGATGAAACCGACGCAGTATGTGCTTGGTGCGCTGATGTGCTCGTAGTTCCTTTGCTTGAGCTATGGCACCAGTACTGTCGCTATACAACAGGACTGGTCCATCTATGGAAGGTATTACTCTAAGCTCAGAGATGAACTTTTGCAGCCACACAGCTTCTTTTGCGGCATCTAATGCAGCGATGTACTCTGCCTTGCACACTAAATCTGCCACTGTATGTTGCTTGAAACTTTTTCAGCAAACAACTTTACCATTTAGGATAAACACGAAACCCGATACACTTTTGCTATCATCATGATCTTATTAGAAACTGGAATCAGTATATCCAACAAGTTTCAAATCAGACTCTCCATAGACTAACCACTAGTCCTTAGTATTTCTTAAATACTTAAGGATTATCTTAACAACTTGCCAGTATTTTTCTCCTGGATCAGATTGGTATCTACTCACTACTCCTAGTGAGTATGCTATATCTGGTCTTGTACATGTCATGGTGTACATAATTGATCCCACTGCCGAAGCATATGGAATTCGACTCATACGTTCTCTTTCATTAGGAGTTGTCGGACAATCCTTTTTAGAAAGATGAATTCCATGGCCTATCGGAAGATAGCCTTTCTTGGAATTCTTCATGCTAAACCTCTTTAGCACGGTGTCAATATACGTACATTGGGATAAACCAAGCATCCTCTTAGATCTATCTCTATAGATCTTCATCCCTAGGATGTATGATGCTTCTCCCAGATCTTTCATGGAGAATTGTGATGATAACCATGTCTTTATTCCTTGTACTGCAGGGACATCATTCCTGATTAAGAGAATATCATCCACATATAATATAAAAAATATAATAACGGAACTGTTAGCCCATTTATAAATGCAAGGTTCTTCTTTATTCTTAACAAAGCCATAAGATTTGATCATATTATCAAATCGTATGTTCCAACTCCTATATGCTTGCTTAAGTCCATAAATGGACTTCTGTAGCCTGCACACTTTAGACTCGTCTTCAGATATAAAACCTTTAGGCTATATCATATACACATGTTCTTCTAAATTACCATTTAGAAACACGGTTTTAACATCCATCTGCCAAATCTTATAATCTAAGTGTGCTGCTATAGCTAGCATAATCCGAATGGATTTTAGCATTGCCACAGGAGAAAACGTTTCATCATAGTCAATACCATAACGTTGACGATACCCCTTGGCAACCAGATGTGCTTTATAGGTCTCTACCTTTCCGTCTGCATCTCTTTTTCTCTTGAAAATTCACTTACACCCTATGGGTTTTATCCCTTCGGGTGGGTCAACTAATGCCTATACATTATTGTCCTTCATGGAATCAAGTTTGAATTTCATGGCATCAAGCCATTTATCAGAGCCAGTCCTTTGCATAGCATCCATATAGGTGATTGGATCCTCGTTGTTCTCATCGAGCTCAATAGGATCCTTGTTCTGGACCAAGAAGCCTAAGTATCTATCTGGTTGATGTGGTACTCTACCATATCACCTTAATGGTGCATCTAAAATGGGTTTTAAGTTTGATCTAATCAACTCAGATTCTAAGGGTTCAAAGGTTTGTGTTGTTCCTTCTACTTGATGAACTTCCTCAAGTTCAACATTAGAGTTATTTGTTCCTTCACTAAGGAACTTCTTTTCAAGAAAAATTGCTCTATTACTAATGAACAACTTTTGTTCTTCAGTATTGTAGAAGTAATATCCTTTGGTTTTTTTTAATAGCCGATAAAAAAATATTTGTCAGATTTGGGTTTAAGTTTGTCTGATTTTACATGTTTCACATAAGCCGGACACCCCCAGACTCTCAGATAGGTGATAACCAGTTTATGTCCATACCACATCTCATGTGGAGTTTTAGAAACAGACTTACTTAGAACCTTATTGAGAATATGACAAGTTGATTCTAATACATATTCCCAAAATGATATTGGCAAGCTTGCAAAACCCATCATGGATCGAACCATGTCTAACAGAGTTTGATTCCTTCTTTCCGACACACCGTTATGTTGTGGTGTTCCAGGAGGAGTCCATTGGGAGAGAATTTCATTCTCCCTTAAATATGTCACAAAGTCATTTGAAAGGTATTCGCCTCCTCGACCTGATCGAAGGGTCTTAATACATTTTCCTGTTTATTTTTCTACTTCTTTATGATATAGTTTGAATATTTTAAATGACTCAGATTTATGTCCCATAAGATAGACATAACCGAACGTAGAAAGGTTGTCTGTAAAAGTAATGAAGTAGTAATATTCACCTTTGGTACAAGTACTCATTGGTCCACATACATCAGTATGTACTAGACCCAATAGCTCTTTGGCTCTTCACCTTTTCCAATAAAAGATGACTTGGTCATTTTACCAAGAAGACAGGATTCACAAATAGTTAATGATTCACAATCAACTTGAAGGATGCCCTCTTGAGTTAACCTGTTTAATCTGTTCTTATTGATATGACCCAGCCGATGGTGCCAAAGATAAATATCTGTGACATCAGTTATTCTAGGGCGCTTACTTGATTTGTACACTACATTTACAGGCTATGATAATATATAAATGTCATTAGATAAATGCCCAATCATTACAGTGACTCCATTCATAATGATATTCAAAGTAACATCCTTTATTGAAATTTCAAAATGACATTTGGCCAGAAGGCCTACAGAAATTATGTTCAACAAGAACGTTGGGCAAAAATGACAATCATTTAGTACAATGACATTTCTATTGAAAACTATTTCAAGAATTCTTAATGCCAGAACTGGAACTAATATTCCATCGCCGACATTAAGGAATCTTTTGTTATTCTCAAATCTTCTAGTGACTTGTAGTTCCTGCAATGAATTGCAAATGTTAAAAGGACTTTCCGTATCCAATACCCAGGTCTGATTATTATATATAGAAAAATTACAAGGTGTTATCATATAAATACCTTATTGAGCAACATCTTGCTCCTTTTTCTTCTTTGGCCTGTTTTGATCAAGTGTGACAATGTAAAGAGAACAGTTCCTCTTTCAGTGCCCTTGCATCTTGCAATGAAAGCATTCAGCTTGACTTTTATCAACTTTCTTTTTCTGCATCTGACCCCTTATAGATGTCCTAGCATGTTGCACCTTTTTCTTATTCCTTTTCTTCTTTCTTTTCCCAAAGGGTTGATGCCCTACCTTAGATCCTTCAACCAGATTAACCAAACCCTTAAAGAGCTGGTTGTCCTTCTCAAAGTTCTGTAACAACCCCAACAAACTGTGGTAGTTGACTGCAGGCTCTGTCATTCGATAATGAGTAAGGAAAGGTTGGAAGGATGGAGGCAAGGAATTCAGGATCGCATCTTTTCCCAACTGCTCATGTAGGGGAAAGCCGAGCTTGCTTAGGAGTTATATCTTCTCAATCATGTATAATACATGATCAGTGACAGAAGATCCATCCCTCATTCGAGCATTAAAAATAGCACAACTAGTCTTGTGTCTTTCAACGTCGTTGGGTATGCCGAAAGATTCATTCAATGCTTGAATGATTTTTTCTGGCTAAGCATTCTCGAGCCGACGACCGAATTCATCGTTCATTGCTGCTAGCATGATGCAACGCACGCTAGTTCCATCACTGAGCCACTTCTGATAAGTGTCTCTCTCAAAACTTTGGGTGTTTGCATCAAGTATCTTTGGTGCAGGATTATTCAGAATATATAAAATCCTCTCATGCTCAAGGATGATCTTAAGTTTTGTAAACCAGCTATTGAAATTTAAACCATTCAACTTGTCACTATCCAATAGGGACCTTAATGATAAATTAGTGGCCATGTTCTGCATAAGGAAAAACTAAAGTTTAGTAATATATAAATTGATTCAGTCTAAAGACTTGGACTTTAGTCTAAAGATTCTTTCACTATTTTGTTCAAATTGGTAGCCTTTACACCCCAATTCGAAGAATTATTCTTAATTCTTTAGTGGGCACTAAGATCTACATAGACTACATACAGGCCCAAGTGAAGCTTGGCCAACCCATATGCATCTAAGAGTATGTTCAAAACCAATTGTTTTCCCAAACAATTCTTAGTGTTCAGTTTTGCCCCATGTTCCTCTTCAGCAGGCATGAAGTGCCTCCACTGAAAGTTCTGGTTAGGTCCAACCATTAAATGATATAATCAGTGTAACCTATCAATAGACAACTAAGCCCGAGTGAAGCTCGATCCACCTAATTATCTATTTAATAGCTACGCTGACTTATCATATAATGAATGATAATTTCGATGGTTGACAAGCACCAGGCATGGAGTGCCTCCAATGATTATCAAGACATCGGACTCATTATCACCCACCTTAATGGGAGGCTATGATCTAGTTATCATATAACTATTTCATTTTAAGGACCTAATAATTTTAGAGGATTTAATATCTGAAGATAAATTGACTAATCAAGTTCTCTCACTGAATCTATAAAATCGTTAGAATGAAACAAGATTAAGTTAGGTTAAGTGACATCTAAATCAGTCAGACTGAGGCATGGGTCAACCCGAATCAAGTAAATGATCTGAATCATAAATGGTTCACCATATTGACCAGGTAAGTGAGATCGATGGAAGGGATATGCCATTAACTCATTAAAGATGCATCAATACGAGTAACTCCCAATTAAAAGCTATTTTCGATCGTTGATCCTAGAGCAACTTGCCAACTCACCTTGATATCATATGGTTAATCAATTTTGATTTGACCATCTAAGAGATTCATGCTCAACCACGGAGCCTAATCTACATCAATTTGGTTTAATCAAAGAAATGGACATGATCAACTATAACTATTGTTTGATTTAGAGCATCCTTAACCTAATCTAATATATTTAGATTTGATCAAATACTCTTATAGTTCATTTGATTTAAAACTTAGGGTCTTACCCATCATGGACCTGATTTAGCTAACCCAAAAGATTAAATATATTTCATGTTTATATATTTCCATTCATGCATCACTTGCATTATACAACTACTCATAATTCCTATATTTAGATCATATCTAAAAAAAGATTATGAATAAATATTTGACATTCAAATAAGACTCATAAATATTTGTATGTTTCATAACATAGACAACAAGCCATCATATCTCATATCTATGTTTTATACTAAACATGCAAATATAATACTTTTATACAACATCAATATGTATCAAATATAAAACGTCTTTTGAGAGTGAGTGTAATCTATATTTTGATGCCAAAGATCAATTTAATTATCTTTTGACTAAGCATCAATAATAAAACAATCGCATGACAATATGTAACGGAATACCTCATTGAATGGGTAATTTGGATTTTTAATCCGACGAATGGCCTGGTGATCCGTTTTAGCTTTGATTACAAAATAAATAGGAGCATTAATTTACATGCAATAAATTAGATCAATAAAAAACCATGGCTCTGATACCATTTAGGGAAAAACAATCTCCGAGGCATGAATATTTTAAAATTTGATAACAATTATCAATGCGAAAACTTAAAGATTGCATATTAATCTATATAACATGCATCAAAATCATATCTTTGCCTTATACTATAAGACCGTTTGATCTAAATTATGCATATAAATAAAAACATCAAGATCAAATCTTGATTTTTAAGGTAAGAAGTCATACTTCTTGTCTTGAAGCATGCCTTAAGATCTAGGGATCATATCACTTACCTTAAGGGAAATTGGTAAATCCTTTTGTGCTTTGCAGCCGTTCAATCGTTCGGCCTCTAGTATCGTCCACGCGAAGCCCCGAATGATCAGATTTCCAGGAGTGCTAGCTCGCGGAAAAATGACTTTGCTTATCTTGAATCCTCCCACTTGAATTCTTCCCTCAAGATCCACTAAATTTTTGCTAACACCAGAATCACCAGGATTTTATATTCTAACTCTTTAGAATTTCAATCCACGACATATTGTGTGTTGTGTTTAACTCTTTAGAATTTCAATCCACGACATATTGTGTGTTGTGTTTATTTCTAGTGAAGAATGTCCTTCAATTTATATGCTCAATTCTAACACTTAGAATTCTGCCGTTCGATTAAAACCAAAGAGACACAACCTTTTGTTTAATTCCGGCGTTAGGTGAAAACCAAAGAGATGCGGGGTTAATTTTGACGTTCAGTGAAAATCAAAGAGATGTGAATTCTAACACTTAGAATTTCGTGGTTGATTCAAATAGGCACATTTATTCCATATAAATTCTAACACTTTAGAATTCCAACGGAACTGTTTGGAGAAGATTAATGTTATACATTAAATTCTGCATGAGAATTTAATCTCTCGTGAGATCCTTATGCGAGAAAACTATTTTCACACATGGGGTTTAGTTTTTGGTTTTAGTTTAAGCTGATTTGAATTTATTGGATTGAACCTACATGGATCATGGTCTTAGCCCAAATCAAATTTGGCTAGTCCTGAATATATTTAAATCCAAATCAATTCTAATTTCAAATCAATATTTGAAATTGACTCGTCCTTCTAATAGACTTAAACCAAATTGAATCTTATTCACTTGTACTTAACCCAATTGAGATAATTCAATCAATCAAATTGATTAATTAAATCATATACGATTCTCAATCGTTGATCTGCAAATAGATCATTCTAGGAAACTTCTATGCGTGCGACTCTCTAGGTTCGAACCTAAGCCGGTAGCATAGAAACAACTTTCTATACTAATCGATGTACCCATCTAGCAATGGAACCGACGTCCGGATAGGTCGAAGAGTTGCCGAGCAAACTCCAAGAATCCTAAGAAATAGTTACTGTATAATTCATCCTCTTGACCACAAATGCTAAGGATGGCTTAAGAGCCTGTCAACCCTAAACAGCAAATCCATATAGTGATTTCAATTTTAGTGATCATGTGACCTTCACATGAAGTGCCTTGGCCAAGGTCTTGCTAAATTGAAACACAAGCATTTCTTCTTTTAACGGGATAGGTCAAATTTCATCTTGATCCACAACTGACTACCACGAGTACTTGACTGCACCCAGTAATCTTTCATAGCTGGATTAGAAATCCAGGTGGTCCGGCACCTAAGTACAATGAGTTGCTTGCAAGTCACCGGTTGTGATCTTCAGGTCTAAAGGATACTTATACCCATATTTTCTTGGATTAACTCTTGATAGCAAAGTATCCGAAATGAGTCACGTTCGGTGAAATGTACTTCTACACTTTCACCTATATGTCATACCAGTGTCTCTACACTCCTTGGTTAAGAGGATAACCAACAAATATGATATACAACGTCCTATAATTGATAGTACTATGGCCCTTTCATAGTATATCATTTGGTCGTGAACTCTTTTGAGGACCTTCAAAGATAAATCCTCCTTTATCATGAAGGAAGATCCTGAGGGCTTCATTACTATTAGGAGTTTTAAGAAGATGTTCTTATAATGAATAAACTGCCAAATAACTTTTATTAATATATCAATTTATATATAATTCACATTAGCACAATCATCAAATAATTGGCTTTAGGATACAATTCCCAACATAAAGCATCCTCGAGCCTTCACTGATTCTCAGCTCATCTCCGAACACATCACTGGAGAGTTCGAGGCTCGTGACCCTATCATGTCATGATATTTGAGCAAAGTTAAGATGTTGATCTCCTCACTGGCTTATTTCACCATCAGTTATATTCCCAAAGGAAAAAATGCTACAGCCGATGCATTATCAAAGTTGGCCACTTCGGCGGATGACTGCCTAGAAAGGGAGTACGTTGAGCGTATGGAGAGTTCAAGTATCGATTCCGCAGAAGAAGTTGTACCAATTATGCAGGAGCCAACTTAGATGGATGCTTACACTCGTTATCTCGCTAATGGTTCTCTTCCCACTGACCCTGCCGAAGCTAGGTTGCTCAAGAGAAGGTCAGCCAAGTTCGTGTTATTAGAAGGTCGCCTGTACAAGAAATATTTCTCTCATCCTCTTCTCAGGTGCATAGGTCTGGCAGATGCTAACTATGTTCTTAGAGAGATCCATGAAGGCATATGTGGGAGTCATATAGGGGGTAGGTCTCTAGCATATAAGGCTCTCCGCCAAGGGTATTACTGGCTTACGATGCGCTAGGATGCCGCTGAGTTGGTTCGAAGGTGCGATAGCTGTCAACAACACTCGAATATCCAGAGACAGCCAACCTCACAATTAAGTCCGCTTTCCGCCCCCTGGCCCTTCGCTAAGTGGGGAATGGATATACTTGGGCCTTTCCTTCCGGCTGTAGGACAGCGAAAATTCTTATTGGTGGCCATCGACTATTTTACTAAATGGGTCGAGGTCGAGGCATTAGCTAAAATCACTGAAGCCAAGGCAAGGGCGTTCTTTTGGAAATCTATTATTTGTCGGTTCGGCTTACCTCATACTGTGATTACCAACAATGGTCGCCAGTTTGATAACTCAACATTCAAGACTTTCTGTGCCGAGTTAGGCATTTTCCACAGGTTCACTTCTGTTAGGCACCCCCAATCTAATGGAGAGGCAGAAGTCATGAATCATACTATCCTTCGAGGACTTCGAACCCGATTGGATGAATCTAAGGGCAGATGGGTAGAGGAACTTTCGAGTGTATTGTGGGCATATCAAACCACTCCCAGAGCCCCTACAGGACAGACTCCCTTCAGCCTCATCTTCAGATCTGAAGCGGTCATCCCGGTAGAAATCAGCCTTTCTAGCTCCCGAGTAGAAGCATATAAGGAGGATGAAAACTTCGATCAGCTGAGGGCTAACTTGGACTTCATCGACGAAACTCAAGATCTTGCATGGCTTAGGATAGCCACTTTTCTCCAGCGAGCCGAGAAATATTATAATGCTCGGGTCCGTCCCAAGATATTCCGCCCCGAAGACCTAGTCCTTAGAAAAGCTGTGGTGTTGAAATCAACAGAAGGAGGCAAGTTATTGCCAAACTGGGAAGGACCGTATCGAGTCGCGAAGATGCTTTCACAAGGAGACTACAAACTGGAGGGGATGGACGGCCGGCCGATTCCACGCACTTGGAATGCCGGTAATCTCCGTCAATATTACCAATGGTAAGTGTACTAGACAAATGATTATAAAAATAGTTTTGAATTTTATTGTTCAATCCAATGTTGTGACCTCGGCGGCCCAAAGGACATAGACACCCCAGACTAGCACGAGAAATCTCTGGAGGTTCAAGTCCTGTGTCCTCGGCAACCCCGAGTCAAACACTCAGGCCGGCGCAAGAAACCCCCATGGCAATTTTTAAAAGGACCTCGGTGGCCCAAAGTACACAGACACCCCGGACCGGCACGAGAAACCTCAGGAGGTTCAAGTCCTGTGTCCTAGGCGGCCCCGAGTCAAACTCCCAGGCTAGTGCGAGAAACCCCCATGGCAACTCTCAAATGGACCTCAGCGGCCCAAAGGACACGGACACTCTGGACCGGCGTGAGAAACCTCCGAAGGTTCAAGTCCTGTGTCCTAGGCGGCCCCGAGTCAAACTCCCAGACCGGCGCGAGAAACCCCCATGGCAGTTTTCAAAAGGACATCGGTGGCCCAAAGGACACAGACACCCAAGACCGGTGCAAGAAACCTCCGGAGGTTCAAGTCCTGTGTCCTAGGCGGCCTCGAGTCAAACTTCCGGGCCGGTGCGAGAAACACCTATGGCAGTTTTGAAAAGGATCTCGATGGCCCAAAGGACACAGACACCCTGGATCAGCGCGAGAAACCTCCAGAGGTTTAAGTCCTGTGTCCTAGGCGGCCCCGAGTCAAACTCCCGGGCCAGCGCGAGAAACCCCTGTGGTAGTTTTTAAAAGGACCTCGATAGCCTAAATGACACAGACACCCCAGACTGGCACAAGAAACCTTCAGAGGTTCAAGTCCTATGTCCTAAGCGGCCCCGAGTCAAACACTCGGGCCGGCACGAGAAATTCCTGTGGTAGTTTTCAAAAGGACCTCGGCAGCCCAAAGGACACATACACCCCAGATCGGCGCGAGAAACCTCTTGAGGTTCAAGTCCTTTGTCCTAGGCGGTCCCAAGTTAAACTCCTGGGCTAGCGCGAGAAACCCCGTGGCAGTTTTCAAAAGGACCTCAGCAGCCCAAAGGACACAGACACCCTAGACCGGCACAAGAAACCTCCAGAGGTTCAAGTCCTATGTCCTAGGCGGCCCCGAGTCAAACACCCGGGCTGGCACGAGAAACCCCTGTGGTAGTTTTCAAAAGGACCTCGGCGGCCCAAAGGACACATACACCCTAGACCAGTGTGAGAAACCTCTGGAGGTTCAAGTCCTGTGTCCTAGGTGGTCTCGAGTCAAACTCCCGGGCCGACATGAGAAACCCCCGTGGCAGTTTTTATAAGGACCCGGCGGCCCAAAGGACACAGATACCCTGGATCGGTGCGAGAAACCTCCGAAGGTTCAACTCCTGTGTCCTAGGTAGCCCCGAGTCAAACTCCCGGGCTAGCACGAGAAACCCCCGTGGCAGTTTTCAAAAGGACCTCGGTAGCCCAAAGGACACAAACACCCCAGACCGGCGCAAGAAACCTCTAGAGGTTCAAGTCCTGTGTCCTAGCCGGCCCCGAGTCAAACACCCAGACCGATGCGAGAAACCCCTGTGGTAGTTTTCAAAAGGACCTCGGCGGCCCAAAGGACACAGACACCCCAGACCGGCGCGAGAAACCTCCAGAGGTTCAAGTCCTGTGTCCTAGGCGGTCCCGAGTCAAACTCCCGGGCCGGCGCGAGAAACCCCCGTGGCAGTTTTCAAAAGGACCTCGGTGGCCCAAATGACACAGACACCCTGGACCGGCGCAAGAAACCTCCGGAGGTTCAAGTCCTGTGTCCTAGGTGGCCTCGAGTCAAACTTCCGGGCCGACATGAGAAACCCCCGTGGTAGTTTTCAAAATGATCTCGGTGGCCCAAAGGACACATACACCCTGGATCGGCGCGAGAAACCTCCGGAGGTTCAAGTCCTATGTCTTAGGTTGCCCCGAGTCAAACTCCCAGGCCGGCGTGAGAAACCCCCGTGGCAGTTTTCAAAAGGACCTCGGTGGCACAAAGGACACAGACACCCAGACCGGCGCGAGAAACCTCTGAAGGTTCAAGTTCTGTGTCATAGGTGGCCCTGAGTCAAACTCCCGGGCCGGCGCGAGAAAACCTCGTGGGAGCTTTCAAAAGGACCTCAGCTGTCCAAAGGACATAAACACCCCAGACCGGCACAAGAAACCTCCGGAGGTTCAAATCCTATGTCCTAGCGGGCCCTCGGGCTGGCCCTAGGCGGCCTCAATGATGTTTGGCCCCTAGCCGGCCCTCGGGCTGGTCCTAGGCGGCCTTAACTATGTGCGGCCCCTAGATGGCCCTCGAGCTGGTCCTAGGCGGCCTCAACGATGTGCGGCCCCTAGCTGGCCCTCGGGTTGGTCCTAGGCGGCCTAACGATGTTTGGTCCCTAGCTGGCCCTCAGGCTGGTCCTAGGCGGTCTCAATGATGTGTGGCCCCTAGCCGGCCCTCGAGCTGGTCCTAGGCGGCCTTAATGATGTGTGGCCCCTAGCCAGCCCTCGAGCTAGTCCTAGGCGGCCTCAACGATGTTTGACCCCTAGCCAGCCCTTAGGCTGGTTCTAGGGTGCCTCAACGATGTTTGGCCCCTAGCCGGCCCTCGGGCTGATCCTAGGTGGCCTCAACGATGCTCGGCCCCTAGACAGCTCCCGGGCTGGTTTTGAGCGGCCTCAACATCCGATCCAAAAACGGCACGGATGCCCTGGGCCAACGCAAGAAACTCCCGAAGGTTTAAACTTGGAATTCTAGGCGGTCCTGAGTCAAGCTTTTGGGTTGGCATGGGAAGTCTCCTGTGTAACTCTTAAACGAATTATACTAACAAGTTATCAAATGTACTCAATGGAATAAGGCTAGTTTGCCAAACGTCGAAGTAACTAAAAAAACTGACAAGATTGGTTTAAACATCAAAGCCACACACAAGATAATCAAAAAGGACCTTACTATTAATGTATTGTCATACAAAAGGTTAGTCTCGGCCGCATTACAAAACACAAAAGAGTGAAAGAAAATCAAAATCAAGGCTCGGAGGGTTCCAACTTGCCTTCCACGTCCTCATTCACAGGCTGAATGTCATCAAGATCACCTAACTGGTGAACTTGAAGAATTTTCTCCTTACACTTTTCAAATCCTTTAGCATAAGTGTCGACGGCCGCTTCGCTACACTCAGCTGCAAATTCATCGGAGCCCTTATAAGCTTCCACCGCACCTTGGGCCCTCTGGTTGGCGGCACTGACCCTGATCATGGCCTCTGCCTGAGCAGCCATTATGCTCTCCTTGGCCTGAATTTCAACGATGATCAATTTGGCCAAAGTTTCTCTAACCTCTCCCTCGACAGAGGCCAGCTTCTCCTTGGTAAAATTTAGCCGCTTCTCATCATTGGCTAGTCTCTCCTCCATAGCTCGAGCCTCAAACTCGACTAGCTCTATCCTATCCTCTGCTGCGGCAGCTCTCTCTTCAGCCTAAGTGGCCCTAAGAAGAGCACTCTTCAATTTTTCTTCGACCGACCCCAGCCTCGACATGGCTTCAACTAGTTTGGCATCGGCCACTCGAGCTCTTCTCTTGGCCTCTTTGACCTGGGTCTTAAGATCTCAACCCTCTTCCTCGGCAGCCCTCAGCGCGCCGAAAACTGCGAGCCCCTGAGCTCTCGCCTTAGATATCTCCCAGGTCAATTCATCCACCCGAGACTTAAGAATGTCTAACTCAGAGGGGCCTTGTTTTGGTTGCCCGAGCCTCCGACACAAGCATCCTGGAGAAAGAACGCACTATTAGATGCCTGCATGCACCATCAAGTGAGAGAATAATTAATTGACTTAAAGAAAGAAGGAGCTAAGGATCTTGTATAATCACCTGGAGGATGGCGGTGAAGAAAGTATCCAAGGACCTCTCCAGCGGCTGACGTCGAAGCTCGGCCTGGAGATTGAGCAGGGCCGAGCAGGTAAGTACACGCTTGGCCAGGTGACCTCGGCGAATTGCATTGACACTGGGCGGCCGATTCATAAGACCCTCATCGGAGGGCACCTCCGCCCC
The DNA here is from genome assembly GCA_900491605.1 of Calamus simplicifolius. Classification (NCBI taxonomy): domain Eukaryota; kingdom Viridiplantae; phylum Streptophyta; class Magnoliopsida; order Arecales; family Arecaceae; genus Calamus; species Calamus simplicifolius. Next base: position 107,179 of record UESW01004135.1, on the reverse strand, counting down.
CTCCTTGGGCGAGCGAACATCCGAAGATCGATCCTTGCCGACCTCCTGAACTGGAGGTGTTGTCATCTTTTCTTCCAGCAGAACCTCGTCCTCGACCCTGGCGGGTGGCGAAGAATTTTCCTTTGCTGGCTCCTCTTGAGTCCTGGCCAGAGGAACTCCCATCGGCGGCTCTTCTTGAACAACAGCCGAAGGGACCTCTGTTACCAATTCTTCAACAGAAGGATCCCTCTTCCTTGCTTTCCCTGCTAAGGTGACTTTAGGGGAGGGGGGCGGTTGCTCAGCCCGCTTTGGTTTCTTGGGCGCTGCCCTCGTTGAGCCTCCGACGGCCTTTCTCTTCTTCTTAAGGGCCTCCGACAAAAAATCTGTGGAGAACCTCATTTCTGCATTATAAAAACAAAGAGTCAAAGGACAAAAATAGGAGCAGTAAAACAAATGACAATAAACCATGAACAAATAAAGGCATAGGTACAGACGTACATACATAATGAACAAACAAGGATAAAAGGAAGGACAAGGAGCTATGACCAATGGCCGAGGAAGGTGATGCTCACCAAACATCGGTGAAGCGGCCACCGGCGCTGCTAAAGCCTCGTGAAGGTTACTCTCCGATAACAGCTCTACGCAGGGAGGGACGACGGAGGATAGGAGGGCCTCGAAAAGTCCTCGATCCCTTTCCTCTATGGTGGAATTTTTATTAGGGCTAGTGTCAGGATAACCCCAAGATGTCTTCACCCCCTCGCCATGAACATAAAAGAAACGCGACTTCCACTTCTTGACCTTCGAGGGTAAGTCCAATTTGAGTACCCTCTTGGGACAGGAGGCAAAACTCTACCAGCCGCTCTTGGAGGAGTTTCTAAGTTTATACAAAGCTTGAAAGAGAGAAACTCAAGCGGGGGCACCATGAAAATGACAAAGTAGTATGAATGAGTATAAGATTTGGATAGAGTTTGGGGTCAATTGTGCAGGAATTAGGTTATACCTATCTAAGAGATTTAAAAAGAAGGGGTGGAGAGGGAGCAGGAGCCCGCTCTTGAGGAATTCTTCATAAAAGGCGACTCCTCCTCCTCAGCCACAAGTCACCTTGTCACCATACCAAGGAGCAGACAGACAAACACTATCAGGAACATTATACCAGACCCTAATCCTCCTTATATCCTATTCCTTCAAGATGGAGCATATCCCCCCTAGGCCCGCGGAGGCGGATCTAGTAGGAGATACCGAATGGGATGGTGGAGGCAAAACCCTAGGAGTTGAAAAGACGGCCCTAAACGTGGGAGAAGGAATCCCGCCTGGAGGGACATCGACTGAGGGAAGCTCGCTCAAGGGAATCTTGCTCGAAGGGATTTCATGGGAGGATGGATTGGTAGTCTCAGAACGACCGGGAATAGAAACCCCGCTAGGAGCACGATGACGAGCTTCGAGAATCTCTTCCCTAGATGGTTCGACTAAAGGCCCCTTCCCTTTCCTATCAATCTGGGGATCCATCGAAAAGAAAGAAACACAAGGAAAACCAAGAAACTAACCTCGAAATAGAAGGACAGAAGCGAAAGGAAGCTCGGTACTGGGAGGAGGAACAAGAAGCAAGAAGAACGTAGAAGTGATGGAAGATAAAAGGGATGGGCGGGATAATATTAACATCTCAAATTTAGGGGACCCCGCCCATCATGAAGAGCGAAGCGGCGAGCGCTGAATCGTGGCCCAAGTGTCACTAACCCATAAGTGGAGTGCATTTCCCCCAGCAAAAAGAGCCGTCAGCATAATTTAAGTACGTAAAACTCTTTCCCCATCAATCACGAGGTGTTTCTTTTAAATAATAAAAGGATTCTTAATCTCCTTAGAAGCACACGCCCATCATTAACAGACCGTGGCGCGTTAAACCTAATTATATGAAGAATTTTTCGCGCTCATTTCTCTTGACAAGTGCTGCGCATGTGAGGACCAAGAATCAGGAGCGAGGGGGCATATGATGTGGCCAGTAAAAGCCACGTGCTAGAGACTGATGTGGCCAGTAAAAGCCACATGCTAGACACTGATGTGGCCAGTGAAAGCCACGTGCTAGAGACAGCGCCCGGCCCCTAGGCGGCCCCAGGGCCAGCCCTATAGGCGGCCTCGATGACACTCGGTCCCTAGGCAGCCTCGACGGTGCCCGGCCCCTAGGCGGCCCCAGGGCCAGCCCTAGGCAGCCTCGATGGTGCTCAACCCCTAGGCGGGTCTAGGGCCGATCCTAGGCGCGAACCTTCTTCCAAAAGCTCACAGATTTGACAAGATAGGACACATCAATTCAGACGTCCTCTTCAGAGGATCTCAGCCCAAAAAGTCATTAGCAGCATTTAATAGCTCTGGTTGAATAAGCATAAAAATGTGATTACCTATCGTAAAGTATCAATCACCTCAAGTTAGAAGAACCACTAAGGCCCAAAAAGTCATTAGCAGCATTTAATGGCTCTGGTTGAATAAGCATAAAAAGGCAATTACCTACCATAAAGTATCAATCACCTCAAGTCAGAAGAACCACTAAGGCCCAAAAAGTCATTAGCAGCATTTAATGGTTCTGGCTAAATAAGCATAAAAAGGCAATTACCTGCTATAAAGTATCAATCACTTCAAGCCAGAAAGGCCACTAAGGCCCAAAAAGTCATCGATAGAATTTAGTGACTATGGCTAAATGAGCATTAAAAGCCGATCATTCCTGGGGAAAACATTGACGATGTTGAAATAATAAATGCGGATCCCATCCGACCAATTCTGACATTCTATCTACAAGAGTGCTGACATGTTATAAGATTCAGACCTCAGCAAAGGAAGAAGCCCATAAAAGAGAAGGTAAGAGCAAATAAAAAGGGCGGCTAGTCTAAGCCAAATCATTCCATTGTTCTTCCACATACACACACACTTCTTCTCAACTACTACTGTGTTCCTAGTTGCTAACTTGGGCATCGAAGGGTCCTATAACTGAAATCCTCAGTTACAGGACTTCTTGCAGGATTCCGAAGGCGAAAGAGTGATCTTGGGATCCCCTTGAAGCATCAGTCGATGTTCAAGGATGCCAACTCAAGGTGACCAAGCATCAACAAGAGGCAATTTAATTTCTAATCAAGGTGAAATGTCAGAGGATAATTGCTAATAAGATGTTCTCTACGTCCAACACTCTGATCTTAGTTTAGTCCTAATTTTAGTAATTTCATTTAATTATTCCATTGAAATTCATCTGTATTGGTGAGGAAATAAATTTTTTATGATCTTTAATATTGCTAAAATGATTGTTGTAACCTCATTAAAGATCTGAAAAGCGGAAGATTTTTTTGGTCTATCTTTTATGATTTTTTTTTTATTTTCTACATTATATCTTGGTATCTCATATGATTTAGCTTGTGATTACTTTTTTTATTGTTATTATTTTTATGCTGTTTTTTTTTTTTTTTTGTACATACAAATTAAAAGGGATTATAGGTGTTCCAACGTTCGTATCACCTTAAATCCTCCATTTTTCTGCACTTCTTTGCCTGGGATCTCCTCCTGCTTTGACGGAAAATAGGTGGCCCACCAAGGCCATGTAATGTCTGAGTCCTTTAGGTGTGAAACACTCACTTAACCTTGGCTCTCTCAGTGCAAATGTGCAATGATTTCTTGACATTGCTGGATCCTGCTAGCACTCATTCATTGCATTTGTAATTTGGTAATACAGCAGTGGCTTGGTCACATCTGATGACAATTCATAGGTGGATTCTTTTTTTTTTTTAATGAGAATTCAAATGTAGATGGTACCAAAAAGAAAGAAAGGGGAGGATAATCAGTGTCATTCTTATCCATGCACATAATTTAGCATATGGTATTTTTAAGACTTATCTTTCTTTTATACATCAGTGGAAATGCATTATATTAATCCATAATAAAGCACCAAATATTTCATTCGAAGTCTTCTTCCTTTGCTAGTCTTTATTATATCAAGAAAAATACAAATACATAATAATGTGCATTCCTGAACAGGAGATCAAAGTTCACATCTTGCTTCTGTCAGCATTGAAGAAAGAACAAACTTGAATATCTTGAATTCTCTTCTCCTCTCATATTAACCCAGAAATTTTTTTTTTAAAAAAAAATCAACATATTCTTTTCCCCCTATTTAAGAAGACAGCCTAGCCAAGGCTATATCATCTCTCTCTCTCTCTCTCTTCATAATATTTCATCACATACATGATGATTCTCTTCAGCATAAAATTTACCTGTCCCTTTTATTGAAACTGGAGCAACAAATGCAATAGATGGCTAAAGGCATAAACGAACTGCATGGAAATGGAAAAACAGAGCCGTTGATGTCACAAGGAGCTAAAGACTGCATCTATTTGCCATTAGGGAAGATGGTGCCGATGTAACCACAACCCATGATAATAAATGCTATGGATTGTGGAATGAGGAAAATAAAGTAGTAATCTTTCAGGAAGTAGTAGTCATAGTATGCACATATCGTGAGATATGCGGCAAACCCGAGCTCCAGGAAATGAAATCTGATGAACAAAGACCGTAAAGATTTAATCAGCATGAGCCACCCAATTGAATGCTTCAAGAGAGATAAAGTCAAATTCATGCTTTTTATTATTGATGAATGATGCCAACAGCTTTACCTCTCCCAGAACTTGATCCTAACTTTCTTGGCAACGTTAATGGTCGGTTTGGCCTTCAACATATCTCCTAGTTTCTCAGTGACAATCCATTCGTTAGCTCTCCCTGCCTCCAATAAACCAATGATGACTGCTTTGCATCGATGCAAGGACATGACATTCTCAAATAAGACCCAGAAAATAATGAGGTGAAAAGAGCTGCAATACAAAAATCAACACTGTATGAGAGTATTTGTGATGTTAATATATTACACATATAAATCCAATGGTGCAGTCAGTATAGAACTAAATGTTAGGGAAATCTCCTCTTTGTGGTAATAAAAAGATATATTTTTAGCATGCAGTGTGACTGCTAAAAGATATCACAAACCTTGGAGTTCCAACTGCATTGAAGATGGTAATGACTGATGGAACATAAATCATCCCCCATTTGGGAATTTCGACTTCAGGGAAGAAAACAGAGAGTGGGATCAGCACACAGTAGAAGAAGAAAGTGACGAAGTGTGATACGATTCTTCGTGCCAAGAAGAAACTATATATCACATAGAATTTCTTCCATGGTGATACCCTCTGCATCGTAGGAGAAAATGATACACAGCTGATTTAGATTCCTCTTTATTAAAAAAAAATCCACAATCTCGACATCCTGAGTAAAATGACATCCTAGATATAGTTTAAATATAATGAAACATTGGCACACCAAGTGTGTCACCTTCTATTACAAACAAAATTTAGACATGCCTGACCAAGAATACTAGGAAAGGCAACAACCAAAGGGGTAATTGTGTTCTAGAACTGGTGCAGTCACACCAACACTTGATTGATGTTTTATATGCTACTAAGTATTTGTCAGTCATTTATAAGCATATATGCATATGATTTCATTTATGTTATAGATCTAAGATTCACTAAGGAAGAATCTTACCTTGGCCTTTATGATATCACAGAGCATTTTACGGAAGAGATTTGCAGGCCCACATGACCAGCGGTGTTGCTGGAAGCGGTAAGCTTTGAAAGTACTTGGCAATTCACTTTTGACCTAGCAAGCCAGAATTGGGACAATGAGAATTGTAGTAGTTTTATGTCCAAAACAATACTGAACAATAATGTGTGGAAAAATCAAATGAAGCAAAAAATTTTACATAAATTATAGTAGTGCATTCATTTTTGCTTCAAAAGCAAATAACATGCCTTCATCTCCTTGTAATCAATTATCAAACATAGGAAAAAAAATCGGTTCGGTATGCTTGGTATTGTGGTGCATATGGGAGTCAGCATCCTTGCCTCGGGTGCTAGTTACAATTATTTAAATTTTATTGAACGGATCCGATATTATGATGGTAACTATATATATTAATATACTCTGCATGATCAATGCTAGTAGTCAATCATGAAATGATATGAGTTGTGAATATAAATGATGTATATAAGTTCTATTTATTTTGCTCAAATAAAGGTCCATGTCTTTGTGACCCACATATCTCTTTCACCCATTTGAGAATTTGATGGTAGTGTTTCATCGAAGGCACAACATTTTCTAGATTCTAGACACAAGTTTTTGTACATGCATGGAAGTAGTACCTTGACGCTGCCAACATAAATCATTTTCCAGCCTCCAAGACCTGCTCTGACTGCCAAGTCCATATCTTCTACAGTAGTTCGATCGTTCCAACCTCCAGATTCATTCATAGCTTGGATTCTCCAGACTCCAGCTGTCCCTATAAGTGAACAAATTCTGGAGAATGAGTACTAGCTAGTGACGTATCTTCTCACTCAATTATCATATTAGATAATGTCCAAACTCGGGCTGGCGTTGTTTTCTCTATAAGATGTATAACTCTGTCAAAGATTTTGCATTTACTCGAGGTAATATATATGCACTGAATAAAATATTCTTCCTCATTAAGAATCTATTTATCAGCTTGGACAATACTTTAAAGCTTCATGCATACTAGAATACAAATTAATATAACATTAAGAAACGTCTAACAACAAGTGTAAAACTGACAATTTATCATGAAAAGTTCCAAGTCATTGTTAAGCATGTAGTCCTTTTGCATGTTAACATTAAAATGGTTTTCCCTTTTTTCCCCTTCCTCTTTCTTTGTTATGCAACAAGTGATTCTTGCCCTGATAGTTATATATAATTTCTTAAAAAGAATCCTCAATATGATTGACATGCTCTTTAAATTATTTGAAGAGAGATATGCAAACCATTATAGCCGAAGAATGCACATGATGTAGAGCCTGACTCCTGCTCCACCTTGAAGTGGTAATCCATTGACATCTCTTGCATTCTTGTCATCAAGCACTCATTTGCATTCACTGTAAACCAAATAGAAAGAATTATATCAACTACTGTCCAACTAAAATTTCCTTTTAAAAAAAGTTAAACGATAAAAATTTAAATATTTTCTGATAAAAGATAAATTAATAATGTGAAGCTTTGACAGAGTAAAAAGTGACCATATTTTCCCCAAAGTGAGCTAGCAAATATTATACATTGTCTTCAATAGTGAGAAGTGAGAGGCAATTACTTGTTATAATATCAGAAACGACTGTTTATCGTGAGAAGATTCACACTTACCAAACTTCCAACGTGCTTGGACGAGAGCAATGCTAGGATTATGCACAAGAAAAGGGACTGTCCTCATGAGAAAATCAGACGCAGGCTGGAAATCGGCATCAAACATGGCAATAAACTCGCACGTCTGCACGTAACTATGCTTCATTCCTTCTTTCAAAGCACCAGCTTTGTACCCTTTCCTGTTATCCCTTGTCTCATATTTTATGTTCTTTCCCATCTTGAACCATTTCTCACACTCCCCTTTCACCAAATCCTGGAACTCAGTTGATAATATGATTAGTTCCTTAAAGAGGGATTAGCTGGCTATCAGTTTGTTGCATGGGGACATGAAACAGATCTTCTACTGCTGGATATTAGATCATACCTTGATGATTGGATCAGTTGAGTCATCCAGTATTTGTATTATAAAGCGATCTTTGGGCCACAATAGATTGCATGCGGCTCCTATCGACATCTGATACACCTGCCATTACCATCGTAGCTCCACCAATATCAGCAGAGAGAGAGAGAGAGAGAGAGAGAGAGATGGTAAGTTCATAGCTACGTACCTCTTTCTCATTGTACATGGGAATCTGGACAAGGACCATGGGATACGCTAAAGTGCCAAGCTCCTCGTCCTCAGCTATGGGGTCACACTTGTATAACCTCTCAGGTCGCCGGTGGAACAGCTTTGCATAGAGGCTTATGAGGCCCATTGAGACTTTCTCGAGGAGCACCATGACCGACATCATCAAGCACGCAACCACAGCGGCCTTCACCATTGGGACGATCACCATAGCCCTGACCTCCCTCCATATCACGCCGATTTGGTTCAAGAGTTCGGCGACGGGTGGCGAGAAGATGATCTCGAAGGCCCGGGCAATTGAAAGCATGAGAGTGTGAACGTTATTGGCTGCATTTCAATAGAGCAGATCGATGTCAGATTAGTATTGAGACATTCCTGAAACTGGCATGACACAACGTACTGAGAGGAGGTGGAGCGGACTTGAGAGTGTACGTACCTTCCATGGCTTTGGCCTTCTCCTGTTAACAGCACTGTACTAGTGTTGCTAGAGAAACTGGCATGATCACGAGCTCCTTACTGCTGTGTTGGGCTCTTTATATGGAAATCACTGGGACTTTTGATCATGTGTTGGATCTAGAGCCAGGCTCGAGACCATGTTCCTGCCACAGCTGGTGCCGGCATCACTTCATTATTGTGGCATTATTATTACATTGCGTCAAGGTTTGATTCCCTGGACACATGAATTCAAGCCTCTGAATGATATGTCACAAAGAAAGATGCCAGCTGCTAAATTAGCACAAAAAAGGTCTACTAACGAAAATGCACATGCATGGTTGCCACTCTCTCTCTCTCTCTCTCTCTCTCTCTTTACTAATATAACTTATTGCATGCATGTTTACCCTCCAAATCCACACCCACACACACACTTCTCCAATTATTTTTTTATATATATATATATAATGGATATCGTTCTTACTAAATTTTTGGATGTTGATGTTAATAAAAATAGCTAATTGAAATATAAAATAATTCTGCAAGCCTTTTGTATTATTAGTACCTTAAAAATGCACATAAAAACATAGCTTTTTTCAATATAAATTGAAACCTTTCTTTGAGGTATTAATAAAAAGAAAGCATTTGGTCACACAACTGGATCACTACGATGATCTTGAATTGCTAGTGATCCTTATTCCAAGATGATTAGATCCATGATGATCTAAGTTCATCATATTTGGTATGAGATAGGCTAATGATTAAAGATTTTTGATGACCTAAGATCATCACATTTGCAATAATATGAAAATTCTGCATTACTGATCATAAAATATCAAAATTATCCTCGATTAGTTAATCTTTCTTTACCTTAAAAAATAACTATCCATAATATAGTTTACCTAACATAATAATTTATCATTTTTAATATTATTTATTATTTAACATTGGATTATGATATAATATAATATAATAATATTACACTATATTATAATTAAACTATAATATAATTATAATATAATTTTATGATATTAAATTATATTATATTAAAATTAAAATAATATTGAGCATTTTTTAAAGGATGAGGGATGGTATTTTGATCCTTAAATCTCAACTCAAGATTATTGTTTAGGGATAATCCTACATACCTGACCTCATGGACAGGTATAGAATCATTGAATTGGATGGTAAATCTAGATGTGTGAGTAATCTAAGAACGCCACCATAAAAGATCATCAAAGTTCAAATCAAACATGATAAATCATCACCCTCACCTAGATCACAAGTATTCCTGGATGAACCATCCTAATACAAAACACCACAAAAAAATAATAGTTACTGGCATTGTTAGTCAATTATTTAATTAAAAAAAAAGATGATTGGGGGATATCACTAAATAGTGATTTTTAGGTGTTAAATATGGAATAAAAAAAACTTCCTTAAAAAAAGGGGAAGAAATTAGATAGCATATAATTATATCTATTTAGCAGGGGATCTTCCACAACTAAAGATACGAAAAACTTTTGTTTAATAAAAAATATAGAAAATTCTTAACAGAATCGTACAAGTTTGATCTATCCAATTTCGTTTTCTTAATAACAAAATGTATAAAATTCTTAACAGAATATTGCGAGTACGAATTTAATATGTCCAAGTTAGTTTTCTTCAAACCCATCATCCAACGTTTTGTTGGCAATGAGGAATTTTTCCCTTTAAAACAAAATTATGTAAAGAAAATGATTTTTTTTAAAAAAAAAACATGGGCCAAACTCTCGCAAAAAATCTTCATTATGAATGAAAGAAACATAACAAAATGTCAACAATGGCGCAATCCAAGTTCGATGGAATGCACTTGCTTTCTTTTATAGTTTCCAAGTACGGGGCTTCGTTATTGAGGTTGATGCTTCTTTCTTCTTGTTTTTTTTTTTTTTTGTTGATAAAAATGGATGATCATACTAATTTAGTACGAATCAGCTCTATATATTAAAAAATAGTATTTGCTTTAGTATAATGGGACAGCGACTTTTCTGATTTCAAATCCAAAAACCAGAGTAATAAGCCACTGAGGCCGCCACCCAGTTCACCGCAGCATTAGCTTTTCTATAGACATGACGGATCTAGACTTTATAAACTTTCCAAAGTGTAGACCAAATATCATGGAGTAAAGGATTGCTAGGTATGTGAGCACATGAATCCTGCCAAACACATCGAATGACCGTAGTAGAGTCTCCCTCGATGATGAGGTAATGAGCATGTAGAATCCGTGTGGCGTATGAGATACCAGTCTAATCTGCATAAAGCTCAGTCAGAGGAACTAAGAAATTTAGCTAGGAGGCCGAATCCACCCACCGCCAATATTACTCCATCAGTCCCACGGATGAGAAAAGCTGAGCCAGCACATCTTCCCTAAACACTCCTATCAAAATTGATTTTGACAAAACCTAGAGAGGGGGACTCCCAAGATATAAAAATCGTATGCTGGTTCACTACCGAAGTAGCAGTGGAGCTCCAGTGGCCATAGCTGTCGGAATCAGAAGCAGAACCATGGAGTGTGTATTCTTTAGAGAAGGAAATAACTTTCCTCACAATCCTACAGAAGAAACTGCATCATCGGTGAAAATAAGCAGGTTATGTGATAGCCAAATCTGGTAGGCTATGCCAGCCCAAATAGCGTCCTGCTGTCGAATTCTCCTTCGGATGTCACTCAAAAGAGCATTCCTTCAAGAGCCATCAGCACCCTTCCTAGGATGATAACCCATCATCAGCCAGATTTGTCTTGCTCTAAGGCATCTAAAGATGGCATAATCAGTGGTCTCCTCCTCCTATCCACATAATGGGCAAGTAGCCTGAATGGGTGTTCCCCTCCCAGCAAGTAATGAGCAGGTGGGAAGACAATTCCATACAAGCCTTCAAATAAAGAGCTAGATCTTGGGATGGATAGAAAGCTTCTAGATCCACGCTTAATCAATCATATGCTGCGAGTGTGGCCGATAAATCCTCATCAGATCCCTGATAGGCATAGTAGAAAGACGTGATCTCTTCAATAATCTGATATCAGATGAATGCCCCGGTATGAGCAGAATAGAAAGTACCCTGCGAGCTAACTCCTCCCCAAAGAACCGGGTCACCGTGGGACTGTGCCAAGATGTATGATCCGGAGAGATCAACTCTATGACTCTTATGCTGTTGCTAGGAACATCCATGCTAATAAAAGTAGGCTAAAGAGAGAGGGGGAGCTCAGTAATCCACGTATCCTGAATAACATCAACCAAGGATCCATCACTAATCATCCATGAGATATTATTCAAGATTATCAGGGCATGCCGGCAGACCTCCTTCCAGAAAGAAGAGTATCCACGGGAGGACTGAAAATCCGTAGAGGGAGTCCAAACGCCATAACGGGCCTGCATGAAAGAGTTCTAGAAGCAATGCGGATCCAATAGGAATCGCATAGTATGCCTAGCAATCAATACCTCTCTTCTAACTGTCAAAGACTAGATTCCAAGGCCACCTTCAAAAATTGGCAAGCTAACAGTGTCCCATGCTAGCAAATAAATACTATGGCCGTCCTACATGGAGCCCCATAGAAAGTCTCTAAAACATCTCTCTATCCTTCTCAGACAAGTCCTCGGGACAGCAACATTAGATAGCAGATAAAGAGGAAGAAAAATAAGAACCAAACGAATAAGGGTAATCCTTGCCATCATGGATAACCCTATGACTTGCCAGCCATCAAGACGATTACGGGCCCGACGCTCTAGGTCAATATAATCTCTACATCGTGGATAGGGATTCTCAGATAAGATAGCTTATCAGTCTGAGTAGTAATGCCCAGGGTTTGGAGTATGACCTCCCTCATTATAGCAGTCATTATTGGACTAAAATAGATCATAGACTTATGAAGATTAACTCTCTGACCAGAGGCCTAACAATAGAGCTAGATAATAAAAGCAAAGGTCGCCGCATTATGGATAGTGGCATGACCTAGTAATATGCAATCATCAGCAAACAAAAGATGAGAGACCGAGGGGCCCTGGGCAGCCACATAAAAGGGGTAATGTGAAAATCATCCTATGCCTGAGCGAATGCATAAGATAGATTGTCAGCAACAAAAATAAATAGGAAAGGGGATAGTGGGCATCCCTGATGTAGCCTAACAGTAGAGTGGAAGAAATTAGTCTGACTACCATTAATGATAAGAGAGAATGATGACTGATGAATAACAAGGCCGTCAAATCCGAATTTATGAAGAGTGCGGTACAGAAAATCCTAGCTCACCCTGTCATAAGCTCGCTCCAGTCAAGCTTAATAGCCATAAGACAGTGGCGGGCAGAAGATCTTTGAAGGTCGTGCATAAACTTCTGAGCTATCAAGATATTATCAGTAATGCATCACCCTCTGAGAAAAGCACCATGCTCCATAAAAATGAGGTGAGGTATCACATTCTGCAGGCGGGTGACAATAATATGCGCACAGACCTTGTACAAGGTAGTGCACAAGTTGATGGACCAAAAATGCTAAGGGACGGAAGCATCAGGGCGCTTAGGCACAAGAGTGATGAAAGTCTGGTTCCAATCAACAGGAATTACTTTGGATTGAAAAACACTCTGGATGGCCTACACAACATCCTGGCTCACTATAGTCCAATAATGGCAGAAGAAGAAAGGTGAAAACCCATCAGGCCTAGGGGTCTTGTCAGGTCCAAACTCCTAAACAACCTTCCTTATCTCATCCAAAATAATCGGCCTGATAAGAAGGTCATTCTCCTCTACTGAGACCCTCTTAGCAGTCATGATCGGATGGACAGGAAATCCATCACTAGTGCGCTTCGACTATCTGGATTGAAAGAAGTGAAGAAGCTGGTCCCTGATAATGTGAATATCCTCCTGGTAGTGCCATGCCTCATCAGCAAGTCATCGAATCCTATTAGCTGCTCGATGCTTCAGGGTGGCCTGGTGAAAAAATCTGGTATTACGATCCCTATCTCGAATCCATTGAATCCAAGATCTTTGCCTCCAAAAAGTTTTCTGCTGCTGTAGGAGGAAGTAGTAAAGAGCTAACTTAGCTCGGAGAGATATGATGTCTTGATCAGTAAGGTAGCCCTCCTGATCTTCTTTGGTCCGTAAGGTACTAATATCATATTCCAAATGTTCCACTTTTCTGACCAGATCCTCAACCTTCAGTTTATTCCATCTAAAGAGTCTGCGCCTCGCAAGCTTCAGGAGCCGAGATAGCCTGTAGGTAGCACTACCTCTCACAAGTAAACACCATACCTGAGAGATGAGGGTCTGAGCAGAATAATAGGAGGTCCAGAACTATTCAAATCGAAATGGTCTTCGCTGCTGAGCAATCATATCTGTAGATATCAAGATGGGGCAGTGATCAGAAGCAATCCTTGGAAGATGAGTAACAGTGATAGATGGATAAATCTGAAGCCAGTGGGTCATGGCCATAGCCCTATCCAATCTCTTTCAGACTCGCACAGTTCCCTGGCAGTTATTACACAAGGTGAATTGAAAGCCCGAGTACTCCAAGTCAAGCAAACCAGCATCAGAAATGAAGGTCCTGAATTTCAAGATTTCCGTTGAACAACTAGGTTGTCAGCCACCTTTTCTCATTGGTCCTGACAATGCAATTAAAATCTCCTGCAATGAGAGATGGAACTCCCTGAGCAAGAAGAGAGTGAATCTCATACCATAGAATATGCCTCTTCCAAAAATCAGTGCTAGCGTAAACTTCTAAGAGGAACCAGGGGACAGAAGTCCCCTCAGAGATAACAAGAGCAACTTGCTGGTTGCACCAATGAAAGGCATCCACCCTGATGGAAGTATTGCGCCAAAGAGCCAGAATACCTCCAGATAGCCCGGTAGACTCCACTGCATAAGAGGACCAAGATTTGAAAACCTGTCTCCTGAACCGAGCTAGGTTGTCACTTTACAATCGGGTTTCTAGAAGAACACAATATCAAAATTATATAACTGCATAAGTCTCAAAAAAGGAGCGAAACGAAGGTTTGTGAGCTCCTCTAACATTCCAAATAAGTATCTTTATTAAATAGTTGAAGGGGGTTGGGACTCAGTCTGATCCTCTAACATATCATTACTAAAAGGCAACCATTAGTCAGGCTACCACCCTCAGTGTTCTGACTAGTACACTCCAGTATTTGGGAATCCTCCATGATTGCTTCAGTCTCCTTCATCCGAGGGGATGGGGAGTCGATTCCTTGCCTTAAAATGGCTTCCTTGAGGTAGGAAACTGTTGAGTCATGGCCACAACCCTCTAGGTGATTTGACAAGGTAGGCACGACACTCACCCTATCAGGGGTCAAACCCTGTTTATAAGTAGACTGAACACCTATATCAGCTAGAATAACAGAGCCCGAGCTAGGTCCTGATGTGCTGTAAAGGTAAATTTATCCTGTGTAGTGGCTGAGCCAGTTGATTTCGCTTTTCCTTTTCTCTTTTCATTTTTAGAGGTAGCACGTTGGGTTTGAACCTCCGCAGGCCTAGCCCTCTTGGATGGGCTAGGGTTAACATCTTTGTGGACCGTAGGCTGCCTAGCCCACTTATCAGATCCCAGTAATGCAAAAGGATTCTCTGAATTCAACTTAGAATTCAGAGAACACAGTGAATTTAAGTTCTCTGGTTGGGTATCGGCAGCATTATTGGACATAGAAATGGCATGCCCTCTGACTACCGGCACGCCACTTTCACTCGGCACAACTCCAACAGCCATCATGCCACCCTTCCTCCCAACCTGATCCATGGCTGAACAGCACTGATACCCAGGGGAACTAGAGAGAGGGGAGCCAAGGGACCCAGAAGCTAGGGAAACAGGGGAAACAGCCGGCGCTCCAACTTCAGCCGGCACGACCTCCTTCCTCCCTCCCTATTCCAAAAAAGGGTCAGCAGCAGGGGAACCCTGGGTTTGGCTAGTCTTGGAGAGCCGCCGATGAGCTACCTTCATTGAAACTTGCCAACCATCACCAGGGACTGAGCAAGGAACAAGCCCTGGATGGTTAGATGCACATGGAGGCTTCCCCCTTAGATCTAAATCTTGGCCATTGGGAGTATGCCGTTGTCGCAGAGCCGCCATCCACGGACTGAAGGAGGAACCAGCCGAGGATGACTCTGCTTTCGACGATGGTGTGCAGGTTCCATGGTAATGCAAAGACCCACATTTGGAGCAGATGCCTTCCATATGTTCATAGGCAAACTGTTGCCAGAAGAAAGATTGGCTACCCCGCACTCTGACTCCCGAACGAAGAGGCCTTCCCAGATCAATGCGTACGCAGGCCCGAGCGAAGCCTCCCTTGAGCTCCTCCTTTGTTGATGAGTCAGAGAAGACGAAGTGGCCGGTCGGAGCAAGGATAGAGCTTAGAATGTCATCCTTCCAAAATTCAATAGGCAGATTAGGCAGCTGGACCCAAAGCAAGGCAGATGCCAAAGAATCTGGTGCCGGAATGAACTGCGATGACCATTCCGTGGTGGCTATCAGTTGGCCATTGACGACCCACTGCCTCCTCAGCACCAAATCCTTGTCAGTAGGTTTAGAAAATCGAAAGATGTAGCACCGATGAGTGAGGCACACACCTCCAACCTTGTCAGCAACTCCAGCTCTCCAAAATTCTCTGATTATAGAGTTCGAAGAAATCGGTACTCCTCACGAGGATGGTATGCTACTCCTAGATCCTGGCCTCCTCTTCTCAGGCCGCTGGAGGAACTTGGATCACCTTCGGGAAGTTCAGTTCCAACTCTGCAACTTCCATCGAAAAAGGGGATGAAGAGACCCAAATAAATCGAGAATCCGCAAGTCTTCTTCCTGGCATCCGTCCATGCTTAGCTTGATCTGATTCAGTAAGAGTGGAGGGGACAGTTCGTTCCATTATCCGATGAATTGAGAACACTAACATGGCGAAGTTCACCGGAGATCAAGGAAGGTAAAACCACAGCATGAATCTTAAAGCACTCTCAAGTGAAAAGCGCTCTGTAACTAACTATTCTTCAGAGCTACTTTCACCGCATTATATAGATTTTTTTTTTTTTTTTTTGCTTCTTTCATCTACGTAGCCCATAGAAATATTGCCTATAAAAAATAATAGTAAAAAAGAAGTTACATGAAAAAGTATTATCAAAGTTTTTTTTATCTTGTGTAATTATCTAACGTCTTATATGTATTTAATATTATATTAACTATAGAATAAATAGGCTTTAAATACTTATACATGATCAAAAAATTTAAATAATATTTTTTAATTATTTTTTAAGTACAGTTTTAGATTGTTATAAACACTTTCAAACAGGTGATTATAGTCCATACAGAATAGAAGGTTCTATATATGAGTTTTTTTAGTGGGTGCAACCATGATGGTGGTCGAAAATGACTGAATTGTTTGGTGCTTCTTCTATTTTAATTTATCCTAAAAAGCTAGCCATGTAAAGATTTTGAATTTGTTTGGAGCAACCATTTTCCTTAGCTATAGTACAGATGGTTCCATCATAATTAATAAAACTATAGAGGACAACTTATTTGCTTCTATCCATGATGAAGAAAGAGAAATAGATGCTAAGCGTGAGAGGATCAAAATATTTGATGACATTTTCCAGACTAGTGGCGCTTTAGTTAGTTTTTCTCCTTGTACCCCTGCTAAACTCTTGGTCTTTATAATAAGCCAGTACTACTTTCCTAGCCTACGGCATAATATAAGTCATCAAACTTGAACCACTTTGTAAGTAAAGCTTTGTTGGGATTGGTAAATTACGTAATTATATTAAGCATGTTAATATTTTAGAGTTCGGTAATACATCAATGCTCCTTTGCTGTTTTTCGAGTTTATGTGCTACAATTAAACAGCAAACAATTAGAACTTGCAAAAAAAAAAGGAAAATAGGCATTGTAGTTTGTTTTCCCTATTTATCACTTTGCATGGATGCATACACTTATGATAACAAGCCATGCTTGCCAATATGCATAGTTTTGGCATCTGGGGAGGCAGGAGCATATGGTAGAGATGAGAGTGTGATGTCTTTAGAGTTTAGAGTTAAAGCTTTGGCACTATACTTTTCTATATACATATATATGTATATATAAACTAAGAAGAGAACAAAGATCTTCTGAAAGAATCCGAAGCTAGTCTAATTAGAGAGATCTGAACGTAGACACTGATGGACAAGGAATCGGATCATGAAGAGACTGACTAGTATGTGGATATAAAAGTTGGAGCTAGCCATGCATGATTCACCAAATGGCACATGCATGATCTCTTGTGAACAGCAGTGGCAATTTCTTATAAAGCACCTTGTTTGCCTTGGATCTCCATCGAGTCTGTTGGAAAGCATTAGCTGGGGACTGGGATGCCACCAAGGCCATTGATTTGCTCACCTGTGACAATTAGTTTCTGCTCCTGTCTCCATCGATGGAATCGTTTTCTTAACATATATATATATAGCAGCTGTGTGTTCTCTCATTCGTGATTGATTTGAGGTGTCAGAACCTCAGAGTGATCAGTCTGTTTAACAATAACTTTGGCTAGCGTTTGGTTATGATAAACTTATCGAAAGAGAATTCTAGCTGTGGACTTTATAATGTGCACTTGTTGCTATTGATGTACAAAACTTGGTACAATTTATCAAATAGTTACCATCGGATTTTCTACATAAAACATTATGTGTACAATTTTATAGATGGCCATTGCACTCCATTAGATGTTGAAAAAAAAAAAAAACTGGTATTTGCTAAGGATAGGATAATAGAGTTTAATGGCATATGTGAAATTGCGTACATGTTATTGTTGATTGTTCTCCATTAAGCGTATCGGTTGGATACGATTAAGGTGTTCCTATATTCCAATATTGAGGGATTACGTGAATTCAAAATTTGAATTCACGATTAAGATAAGAATCCCTCAACCATATCCGTTTAAAGCGCCCTCTATGATAGACAGATAAGCATAAAGAAATATAAATATTGGAATGTTCCTGCGCCTAGTCTCGATAAAAAAGTTTACACCATCGCTAGAGAGACTGTAAGGTGCGGAAGAGCCTTACCCTCATCTGGAAAAAAAATCAATCATGGAGCAATGACTGGAGGTATATATCGATCATGATTTACTTTATTATTTATGATAAATATATTAGTCCCATGTTTTCGCATATATAATAGGGATCAATATATTTAATTTTAGTCTATCATTTGGTATCAGAGCATATAAAAAATACCTCTGCTTTGATTATTGTGATTGTTTCCATTAATACACGGATCTCTGTGAAACAATCATTATATTATTTTTGATAAAGAGGGGCAAGGCGTTATTGATCTCTATTTCTCTCATTTAGGGATAGTCCAAAGGGGAGGCTACTAGTAGTACCCTGGATTATTTGACCCAATGGGCGTACGGTAGGGATATTAGGGACGTACCAATAAGGAAGGCTACTGTAGTACCTTGGTGTGTTTGACCCAACTATTTGCATACCGGAAGAGTTAATAGATCATCAAGAATCATCATTAAATCTGATAAACTCTTAATATTTAGGTGATTTAATTTAGTTTTGTTTAAGATATTAATCAGTAAGATTTATGCTATGAAACATGTACCTATCTGTCCGCTCATCCTTTTTGGATATAATTTAAATAAAAAAGAAATCCAAATGTCTCGCGATCAAATCACCATGAGAAGAGGAAGCGTGGGTTTCCTTGCTTCGGATATGTGCACGGAATAAGAATGATGAAAGATGCCTTAAAAAAAAACGTGGCATCTAGGATTTAAAAAAAAAAGGACAGATGCCAGGGTGCCTGGGCCAAGCGCTGGCTGGCCCAGCGGCATGGGCCCAGTGCCCAAGCACTGGCCAGGTGCCTGGGCCCAACGCCTGGGCTAGGCTAGCCCATCGCCTGGCCCAGCGGCCAGACTGGGCCAGCCGTGGGTAGGCTGAGCCGTACGCCCAGTCTGGTTTGCGTCAGACTAGGCTGCGCATTCAGTCCGAATCGTGTGACAGTCTTGGTCATACTATTTTTGAGATGATTGAGAGATTTTTTGGTTAAATTAAACTATTGAAATTGGGTAAGGATAACGAGCTGCTAGCTCGTCCATCAAGTGGTTGGGCCGTTGGACTGGCTTATTTATGTTCAATTATATTTAGAATTTGTGTGTATGAATTTTGTGAATTATGCATGCATCTTAAGTGACATAATTGAGCATAAAATTTAAATAACGTCTAAGTGATAAATACAATTAAATAATTAAGGAGTTTCCACAGCATCCTTAATTATAAAATTATATAATAAAGTTAATAAATCACATAAATAATAGACATTAATTGTAATTAATTATATGGATATAATAAAATTTATCCCACATGAATTTTTGTTATATTTATATAATTAACTAGGATAAAATGTCAAATTATATTTTTCTAATCTATCCACAGGAATTAGAAAGAAGGAACATAATTTGATAGTTTTATCATACATACTTAAGTGAATCTAGTTGAATTAAAGCTTTAGCTCATATGCAAGTTTTATGTCAGTAGATTCACTATTTTATATCTATATAATTAATTAAGATAAAATATCAAATTATATTTTTTTAATCTTCCCATAGGAATTAAAAAGAAGGAACATAATTTGATAGTTTTATCATACAGACTTAAGTGAATCTAATTGAATTAGAGCTTTAGCCCACAAGCAAGTTTTATGTCAATAGATTCACTGGTTTCTAAATGCATGATTTACATTGGTAAAGCATTTTATTAGCCTTAATTTTTAATAATAAGCATGTATGTTTAAATTTTACAGTTATGCAACCTGTAAATTTCTCTGATATAAAATGTGACATACCTGAATTGAGGGGTGATAACTATAAGGTTTGGAAGGAGAGAATTCTCCTTCATCTGGGCTGGATGGACATTGATTATGTTACAAGGAAGGATGAACCACCTTTAGTAACTCAGACCAGTACTCCTAGTGAGATTGTGATTTATGAATGTTAGGAACATTTAATCGCTTGAGTACAATGTTCATAAAAACAAAAATCTCTGTTGGTATACGTGGTTTAATCGATAAGCATGAGAATGTCAGAGCTACTAAAGGCCATTGATGAGCAATTCAATACTTCAGACAAAGCTCTTGCTAGTACCCTAATATTGAAGTTGTCATCCCTAAGGCTCATTGGAGTGAGAGGTGTGCGTGAGCACATTATGCAAATGAGGGACATTGCAGCTCAATTGAAGACTCTTGAGGTTGAAATGTCTGAGTCCTTTCTGGTGTGCTATATTTTAAATACCCTTCCATAGCAATATGGACCATTTAAGATATCTTATAACACACATAAGGAAAAATGGTCAATCAATGAACTTTTGGCCATCTGTGTTCAAGAAGAGGGTAGACCGTTGATGGAATTGGGTGAGAGTGCAATGCTAACTACAAATGGAAAGGATTGGGCACGGGCCAAGAAGAAGGGTAAAAGTAAAATATCACCCCAATCTGATATTAAGAAGGAATCCAAGTGTTTCTTCTGTAAGAAGAAGGGATACATGAAGAAGGATTGCATCAAGTTCAAAACTGGCTTGAAAAGAAAGGTAAAATAATCTCACTTGTCTGTTATGAATCTACTATGGCTAATGTTATTTATAACATATAGTGGATTGATTCTGGTTCTACAATCTACATTTGCAATACTTTGCAGGGTATGCAAAACTTAAAGAAGCCAGTGGGAAGTGAGCAGTATATCTCTTCAGAAAATAAGATGCACTCACATGTGGAAGCTATAAGGACATACACTTTAGTTCTTAGTAGTGGTTTTATTTTAAATTTGGAAAGGACTTTTTATGTACCTATTTTTTCTAGGAATTTAATTTCAGTTTCAAGACTTATACCTTTGGGTTATTCCTTCAACTTTTCAGATACTTCTTCCAGTTTATATTATAAATCTGAACTTATTGGAAATAGTACTTTGTTTGATGGTCTTTTCTATATTAATTTGTAAAATAATATCACTCATGATGTGATGCATGTTAGGGCTGGCATAAAAAGATGTGTTGTAAATGATAACTCTTCTATGTTGTGGCATCGGAGATTGGGACAATCTCTATAGATAGAATCAAGATGTTAGTGAATGAAGGAGTACTCAATACTTTAGACTTTACTGACTTTGATACTTGTGTGGACTGCATTAAGGGCAAGCAGACCAATAAGTCAAAGAAAGGTGCCAAGAGGAGTTTAGACCTATTAGAGATCATACACACGGATATTTATTGTCCAGATATGGATTTTCATGATCCGAAATACTTTATCTGCTTCATTGATGACTACTCATGATTTATTTATCTCTACTTGCTTCATAATAAGAACGAAGCATTAGATGCCTTTAAGGTGTTCAAGGCAGAAGTAGAAACACAATATGGAAAACAAATCAAATTATGAGATCTGATAGAGGAGGTGAGTATTATGGGAGATACACAGAAGATGGACAAATGCCTGGTCCATATGCGAAGTTCCTTCAAGAACATGAATTGTTGCCCAATACAGTTTACCTGGCTCACCTGATCAGAATGGTGTAGCAAAAAAAGGAACCGAACATTGATGGACATGGTGAGGAGCATGATTAGTAGCTCCAAGCTACCTAATCCTTGTGGATAGAAACTCTCAAGACGGCCATGTACATATTGAATCGGGTTCCAACCAAGGCTGTTTCTAAAATGTCATTTGAGTTATTTAAAGGTTGAAAACCAAGTTTGCGACATGTACGCATATGGGGATGCCCATGTGAAGTGAGAGTATACAATCCATAAGAGAAAAAGCTGGACCCTAGGACCATTAGTGGGTATTTTATTGGATATATCGAGAGGTCCAAGGGATATAGATTTTACTGTCCATCTCACATAACTAGGATTGTGAAATCAAAAATGCCAAATTTCTTGAGAATGACTTGATCAGTGGGAGTGATCAATTGCAGAGCATGATTCCTGAAAAGGAATATTCTGATGCTTAACCTTCCACTTCAAGTGACAGACTGATTATCGTTCATAGTGCCCCTCAAGATCAAACGAGCATTATACAAACAGTCGTTGAAATTCCATAATTTGCTGATAATGAACTAATAGATCCAGTCTCTTATGAGTTACCAAAGATAGTTGAACAATCAACTTCGCCAAAGGAGGTTGTTACAACATTAAGAAGATCTATAAGAGAAAAGAAATCAGCAATTTCTAGTAACTATATTGTGTATCTTCAAGAGTCAGACTATAATATTTAAGCTGAAAATGATCTTGAAATGTTTTCACAAGCCATGAATTGTAAGGAATCCAATTTATGGTATGATGCTATGAAATATGAGATAATTCTATGGCAATTAATGGAGTTTGGGATCTTGTTGAGTTGCCTGATAGAACAAAAGCCGTTGGCTGTAAATGGGTCTTTAAGACCAAGAAAGACTTGTTAGGCAATATTGAGCGATATAAGGCAAGACTCGTTACTAAGGGATTCACTCAAAAGGAGGAAATTGATTACAAGGAGACATTTTCTTCTGTATCTAAGAAAGATTCCTTCTACATTATCATGGCACTTGTTGCACATTTTGATTTAGAGTTGCAACAAATGGATGTGAAAACTGCATTTCTCAATGGAGATCTAGAGGAAGAGGTTTATATGAAACAACCTGAAGGTTTTTCCTCTAGTGATAATGAGCAATTAGTATGCAAGCTTAAGAGATCTATATATGGATTGAAACAAGCCTCTCGACAATGGTACTTAAAATTTCATGATGTGATTTCTTCATTTAGATTTGTAGAGAACATCATGGATCAATGTATATACCAGAAGGTCAGTGGGAGCAAAATTTATTTTTTGATCCTATATGTAGACGATATTTTACTTGCGACCAATGATAAAGGTATGTTACATGAGGTGAAATAATTTCTCTCTAAGAATTTTGACATGCAAGATATGGGTGGTGCCTCTTATGTCATTGGCATTAAAATTCAGAGAAACAGACTTCGAAGTGTTTTAGGTCTATCTTAAGAAACCTATATCAATAAAATTTTAGAGAGATTTCGGATGAAAAATTGTTCACCGAGTATAGCTCCTATAATCAAGGGTGACATATTCAATTTGAATCAGTGCCCAAGAAATGACTTTGAGAGGGAGGAAATGAAAAACACTCCATATGCCTCAGCTGTTGGTAGCTTGATGTATGCTCAGGTTTGTACAAGGCCTGACATAGCATTTGCAGTTGGGATGTTGGGGAGATATTAGAGTAATCTAGGTTTAGACCACTGGAGAGCTGCTAAGAAGGTGATGAGGTATCTTCAGGGTACCAAGGACTATATTCTTATATTCAAACGGATTGAAAATTTGGAAGTAATTGGCTACTCTGATGCCGACTTTGCTAGCTGTGTTGATTCTCGGAAGTCAATATCTGAATACATATTTATGTTTATTGGTGGAGCTGTATCTTAGAGGAGCGTCAAGCAAACTTTGACTGCTACTTCCACCATGGAAGATAAGTTCGTATCATATTTTGAGGCTACTTCGCATGGTGTATGGTTGAAGAGTTTCATTTTTGGGCTTAGAATTATGGATTCTATATCTAAGCCATTGAAAATTTATTGTGACAATTCAGCTGCAGTATTTATGGCTAAAAATAACAAGAGTGGTAGTCGAAGCAAGCACATCGACATCAAATATTTAGCCATAAGAGAACGTGTTAAAGAAAAGATAGTGGTTATTGAGCACATGAGCACTGAGTTGATGATAGTTGATCCCTTGACTAAAGGCATGCCACTATAGAAGTTTAGGGATCATGTAGACCGTATGGGTCTTAGTTATTTTATTTAATTCATTGTATAGATGAATTTTATAATTAATAAAACTCTTTTATGGTTGTGATATTTTTTACATTCAGTTATTTAGTGTACACATTTATTTGTGATGAGCATCATTAAGTTGGACCTAGAATAAACATGGGGTTTATTCATTAAGTTATATGGGTGTGTTTGGAAAATATAATATATTGTGATACATGGTAAATAATACTCGATTTTAAGAGGACCTATTGCCATGATTCATGTATTCTGTTTCTTACTATAGTAATAGAATATGCAAACCAAGTGAAAGAATATTGGTTGTTCTCTATTAAGCATATCGGTTGGATACAATTAAGGTGGTCCTATATTTCGATATTGAGGGATTACGTGAATTCAAATTTTGAATTCACGATTAAGATAAGAATCCCTCAACTATATCCGTTTAAAGCGCCATCTGTGATGGACAGATAAGGCATAAAGAAATAAAAAAATGGAAAGATCCCTGCACTTGGTCTCGACGAAAAAGTTTACACCATCGCTAGAAAGACCGTAAGGTGTGGAAGAGCTTTACCCTCATTTGAAAGAAAAATCAATGTGGAGCAATGGCTGGAGGTATTTATTTATCATGATTTACTTTATTATTTATGATAAATATATTGATCCTATATTTTCACATATACGATAGGAATCAATATATTTAATTTTAGTCTATCAGTTATTTATTAAGCAGAATGAATAAATACTTGATGAATTGTGCTAAAATGTTGTCCAATTACAAAAAGTACTAGGGAGTACTTTTAAAGAATTGCTAAGAGTATGGAAAGAAAATAAAAACAAGGGTAAAATTTAAATAAGATGGTCATTAAGATGGGATTTCTTTTATTAAAAAAATAAGGAAAATTAGCTGTCATGAGGCAGCAAGGAAAGAGCTAAACCCTCTGACCTTTTGCAATCACAGTGGATCCCAAACAAGAATTTAATTCAATTGTTTTGAAGAGTAACATAACGACACAAATTGGAGAAAGGTTGGAAAATTCAATCAGCCAGACTTTTGTTGGAAAAGAAGGAATTGAAAGAGCTCCTTGATCTTGTAACTCCCATTTCGCATTTGAAAATTAATTGCATATATTTTGGTGTCGAAACTTTCATCCTTTACTACATTGCGCTTTAGAAGACAAACGGTCAGGGAAATTGAAATGGATCTGGGCTGCATTAAAATCCAAGAGAGGAAGATAGAGAACATCTTGAGAACCAATGGTGGCCCTGTTTGGTTTGTGATCAAGGAAACTATTTTTGAAAACATGGATTGTATTCAAAAAAACTAAGTTATATTTCGTTAATTTTTAGTATTCGCAAATAAGTTTGGTATTTTCGAAAACGGTTTTTGAACTTAAAATCGCATGAAGAAA
Organism: Calamus simplicifolius; assembly: GCA_900491605.1. Taxonomy (NCBI): domain Eukaryota; kingdom Viridiplantae; phylum Streptophyta; class Magnoliopsida; order Arecales; family Arecaceae; genus Calamus; species Calamus simplicifolius. The sequence goes on along the minus strand of UESW01004135.1, from coordinate 81,770 downwards.
GGTCGTAAAAAAAAGGAAGAAGGTGATCCGCGAGTTTTGGACATTTTGAGAAGGAAGGATAAAATCTAAAAAATATCTAAGATGAACGTCGCTCCGACGTTTTTCATATTCATTCAAATTTTTATGATCGTTTCAAAAATAGTTTGATCAAAAACGTTTTTGCTATGGATTAAATTTTTTATTTTTAAAAATAAAAAATTAATCCAGATAGGCGGCCAAACAGACTAGCTTCTCGTAATTTGTTTCTTCATCATTTTGCATCTCTTACTCCCATTTTGCATCTCTCTTACTCCCCTCCACTCTTTATTCTTTTCTGCATAGCAGAAGGTTTTCCTTCCTCTATTAAAATATTTTAAAAAAAAGTAAGATAGCAACTTATTCAACAACCTCCTCTTCGATATTTTATTCGAATTCCAAGTGCAACAATGAGCTTAAAAATTATATGATTTGCCTACTCATCCTGAAATAATACAATTTAGTAAATGGTAGGTTTACTTGATTGAGCTTTTCAGCCTATAACGCCTGAATGAATATTCATTGCTGAGCTTTTCACCTGAAGAGAGAGAGAGAGAGAGAGAGAAGCCTTCGAGCTTTCTTTTTGCTTCCTACCTAACTAAGGCTAGCGATTAATCTTTGTCCTCATCCAGGGAGATTGGCGGCTATTTATCGCCGTTGACTGAGCGGTTCGCGTTCACTGGAAAGCAGAGTCCATCGTTTGATGTTTCCTTTCCTCTCTTGATCTTTATTAAGAACCTACTTGTATGCTTGTCTTACCTTTGTTTTTTTTTTTTAAATAAAAAATAATTTGTGGGTATAAATTATCAGTACAAAATTAGTCTGGACAATTATTTTTATACTCAACTGGATTTGTTTAGGGCTTTTATGGGCTAACCTGAATCAGGCCTGGCCCAATCCTGACCCAACGAAGGAATGGGTTATCTGATAAGGCCCAAAGTCAGCCAAGTCATGGTCCAATTCCAGAACTCTTAGGAATTTATACGAGGACCACAGAAGACCCAAGCCAAATGCATACATATAAAAGAGTTTGGCCACATATTGAATGTGGTTTCTTGATGATATGGATCCTAATAATGTCCATTTATCATTAATCTTTTTCATAATTTGTGCCCAAGATAAAACCAACACTTTGACTTCTGTTGCCTCTGAGCCCCATCCTGAATGTTAATAGATGCTCATATATCTTGTGCTTGTCATATTTTAATGAACCATGTAGGAGAGCTGAATGATAAGAATAGCACGAGAGGTCTACAATCTAGCAGATAAAGAGCCAGGGGCATTATCCCAGCTCTTCCAGTTTGACAATCTATTACTTATTTATTTCACCTGACAATGTGAAGAAATAAAATATTTTCCTCTGCAACCATAAGAGAGGTGCATGCATACGTTTCATTAGTCTTTATGTATTTTGTCCCTATCAAGTTGAATAAATAACTGTCTCTCGTCACACTGTCACCATAAGGAAAGCCAAACGAACAAGATAATCTCGCTGCAAAAAGAACAAATTTCTTCATGGTTACGATTCACCAGAGGTTCAACTATTGGGGGCGCAGGTTCTTTCTTCTTGGGGAAAAAGTATTAAAAATTGGTTGCTGAAAAATTAAAGAAAATGAATGATAATATATAGGACAGTTTTTTTTCCCTTTTTCTGAGAAATTAGCTGGGACAAATATTGTGACACATTGTATCTAGTCATTTATTAGCCGGGCACAAAGGTTCCAACATAACCAATGGCCAGAATGAAGAATGAGACAGCTTGTGGATAGATGTAAATGTAGTAGTTGTTCTTCCCACAGGTGAGGTCGTAGCATGCACACAGGAAAAGGAATAATGCCATTCCAAGCTCTGGGAGAAGAATCCTGATGAAAAAGCCAATAAGTTAAGCTCACAAAAAAACAAAGGCATTTATATGGTAAGTACATTTACATAATAAATACATTTATATAATTACTTGACAATAGTTAAATTGTATGATTTTCTAAAATGAGCATAGGAAATCCTCAGAATTTGTGGAGACACCGGTTAAAATCATTCAAGCACATAGCTATGTGCACATTAAAGTAGAGAACTGACCAGAAGCACATGAAGATAATTAAATAAAAGGTTTTCTATTATCTACTCAATATAATTAATAAAATCTGAATGCCAATGCAAATAAAATAGGTACCCGAACTACCTTTTGGAAATCATTGATCCAGATTTTTTGCCAGGTTCTTTGCCTTCATCTGCCTTCACAGCACTTCCTAGTTTCTCAGTCACAACCCATTCATTTGCTTTCCCTACACCCCTTAGACCGGTCAAAACTGCTTTCATTCGATGCATAGACATAACATTCTCGAAGAAGATCCAGAAGGGCAATAGATGTAATGAGCTGCAAACAAAGAGATAGATAAACCGTAAAGAAGAAAGTGAAATATTCAACGGTTGTGAATTTTCTACAGAGTTCTTCAACATTTTGCTAAAAGTTAAATCAAGGCAGTTGATATAGTTACACACCTTGGAGTTCCAACTGAGTTCAGAAGAGTAATTGCTGTCGGGATGTACACAACTCCCAACTTTGAAATTTTGACCTCAGGAACAAAGATAGATGCTGGTATGACCACACAATAAAATGTGAAGGTAACAATATGGGATATAATCCTTCGAACAACAAAAAAGCTATACATCAAATGTATTTTCCTCCATAGTGATATTTTCTGCAACATTTAAAAGAAAAAGAGAAAAATGAGGCAAACCGTTTTAGAACTAAACAAGCGTGTGCATAGAGAGATAAAAACTAGAAATACAAACCTTTGTTTTTCGTATCTCATCTGCAGTCTGTCTAAATAAGTTGGATGGACCAGAAGCCCATCGATATTGCTGATTACGATATGCCTTGAATTTACTAGGCAATTCACTTTTAACCTGAAATAATTTTTAAATTGCATTTGAAAGGAGCTAGAGAGAGGAAATTCCATTCTTATATTATCAGAGTATTTTTTTAAAAGCTTTTTTCTAAGTAAATATCGAGCCAGTATTTTCATGCATCACAGAAAACCACTCATCTTGGCCTTCAACAGGAATATGCCATTCATAAGGATTATAAGGATGACGAACACTATTTTTTAATCACTTCATGCTCAAGTATCATCCTATGAAGGATTCTAGTTCAATGTAATCTCTTAAGAGCATCTATACTTGTACCAGACAACTTTCAGGTTTGCAAAAATATACAGTGATTTGTGAGGTTTGAGTAATTTAATCCTTACAAAATGTGGTGTATGTGGAAAGAAAATGTCATGATTAAATTCATCATCATTAGAGCACTTCTTCAGTCATTGCACTTGTTTGAGCATACTGAAATATAATCATTTTTTTGGGAGTGAACTGAAATATAAAAATCTTAAAAGGCATGGTCTAAAACAAAGTACATATAAGCAACATTACAACAATTAGGCAGTTCGGCCCATGTAACTATTGTCATCATACCAGGTTGAACTAGGAACCTCTTCCCAACACGTGCTAAGGAGAGAGTCCGACAAACTAAGTGCTGTTGGTGCCCATGCAACTATAGCAAACTTTACAAAAGAATGGTCATGTATGTTCACACGTTAAAAAATTCATGATATATAATCAGCTGGGAAAATGCAGCAGCATTCTGGTTAAGGTTATGATGGTTATGCTAAATAAATAAATGTAATATCAAAATTTCATAAAATGCCATGGAATACATGACCACAAGTGGAGGCTGCCCACCTTCAATTGTGGTCAGCCTGTTCTGCTGATTATTCCATTACTTTGGACAAACATATCTTAGCATCTTAGGGGTAATACAGCCAATGGATAATACATCTTTAATGTTAAAAAAATAACAAGTGTGAACACAACTGAAATAAACAGATATTTGAAAGTGGTTGAAATTTTATGCAAAGAGTGGTATTCCATAGAAAATTTTCTGTTTCCTCTCCACTTTAAAATAAATATCTGAGGGATATTCCTCTAGATCTTTAGACGTAACATCAAAGTGTACCCAGAATAAGATATCTGTTAAATAATCAACTGCTTTGTCAAGATTGACCTAGTGTTTTCAAAGTAATTTATTTTTCAACATAGTATCAAAGTGTGCTGAATTCTAAAAATGATCAAGCATCCATTTATACATAGCAATGAAATCAATACCTTGATGTTGCCTGCAAAAATGAATTTCCAACCACACAGAGTTGCTCGAACAGCTAGATCCATATCCTCCACTGTTGTTCGATCTTTCCATCCTCCAGCTTCTTCAAGAGCTGAGAGTCTCCAAACACCAGCAGTTCCTTTTAATAAAACAAAAATGAGAGCATAATAAGTTTCTAAACAGAAAATGCTTGATTTTGGTTTGGCATATCCAGTTACATAAAATGAATGAAACATTGCAAATTGTCTATAGCCCAGCCGTTGAACCACTCCAAGTTGGAGAAGGTTCAAGGTTCGAAGATTGGTGTTTCCCAAGTGCTTGACTTAGGTAAACCCAATTTGGTAGTGCTCTCGGAGTATCTCATGGAAAAAAAAGAAACAAGAAAAAAATTGTAGACAAAACATTAGTTTTACATACATTATGAGATCGCTTATTTCTAAATTCACCTTCTTCATTCAAACCAGTCAATATATGAAATCTCTTTAATTTATGATTATTTTAATCAACTAATCGTTAAAGAGTGTCTTTTAACATTTTAAACTGTTCACATCTATCATAGTACCATATACATCAAGATCTTTGTTTTCTCAACACCAATATACCATGTCATACTCTATGCCATTGAAGGAATCTACTTTTCTAGCAAGGTAGCCATTAGATGTCCAAAAAGATCAAACTAAGTTTTCCATTTATAAATTCAAACATATGTTGACAGATCTAATTTAGTCAACAATCAGAAGAAAATATAAGGAAAATTGTCGATCCAATATAATGTGAGATGCATGCCACAAACTCTTCATTACTACACACCAGTACCTTCAAGCATTTCAAATCAGAAATTTAGAAATTCCAGATGAATGCTTACCATTGAAACCAAAGAAGGAGTACATGGTTGAACCAGATTCTTGTTCTACTTTAAAATGGTAGTCCATTGACATCTCTTGGATCCTTGTCATCATACATTCATCGGCATTCACTACAAAATCAGAAAAATCATCTCGTGAAAAAAAATGGCTGTGGTACAATCAAAAACTTCCTAGTTCCATGAGAAAAAAAAGGAACCTGTAACTTTAAGCAGAAATCCTTATCTAATGATTATGAGCTCAGTTTAGAGTTTCAATATGAAAATTTGAGTCCTTACAATTTCTACATGAATGGCATTTCAAACTATGAGCTAGTTCACTATCTTAATTAATGCTGATTAGGCACTTTGTGCCTCATCCCTCCTCCAATATATATATATATATATATATATATATAGACACACTCAACTCAACTCAATTATCTAAGCCTTTCCTAGCTATGGCTACATGAATCTGCTTTCTCCACTCTGCTCTATTCAGAACTAAGTTAACATTCAAATTATAAATAGTTATATCTTTTTTAATTATTTCTATCCATGTTAGTTTAGGTCTACCTCTGTCCTTACCATGGATTATTAAAGGATCATTCTTTCTAACTAGAGCATCTAAAGGTCTTCATTGTATATGTCCAAACCACCGTAATCGATTTTCTCTTATTTTTTCTTCAATTGGGGCTAATCTTATCATTTCTCTCATATGTTTCTTTTTAATTCTATCTTTTAAAGTTTTACCATATATTCATCTTAACATATGCATTTCTGTTACACTTAATTTATTCACATGTCGTTTCAGTATTGTCCAACACTTTGTTCCATATAGCATAGCTGGCCTAATAGCGGTTTTAGAATTTTTCTTTCAATTTTAATGGGATGTGCCGATCATACAATACTTCCGAAGCACTCCTCCACTTAATTCATCCTACTTTAACTCTATGATTCACATCTTCACCTATTTCACCTTCTTGCTAGATAATTAATCCCAAATACCTAAATTTTTCTATATATATATATATATATATATTTGAAATATTAGATCTCTAATAAATTAGAAGGGATCAATAAAAAAATTTTATTGCACATACTCTACATGCATCATATGGACCTTACACACATGAAATGATAGCATTAAGAGAAAAATTAAAGATATAAAAGGCACAAGAGTATAGGTGAAAAGGAACTATGGATTGTTAATAATGTAACACACAAGCCCACTTGCTAGCCCAATTAATAAGCTATATCTCGCCAAAGAGGATGATCATGTAATGAAACCTTACTAATTGAAATATGTGAACCTTGCCAGAAAGGCTTTACCAACAGTTCCTGTGTAATCCTATATGAGGCATGATGAGAAGCATATATTACCTATTACCATTAACATTAACAATATTTAAAATATTATTCGTCAAAGCATTATAACAAGTTATAAGCCATTGGTGTGATTGGAATGGAACAAAAAAAGCTAAATTAATCCAATATATAAGTTTATTGGTCATAGAATGAATATTTCATCAAAAAAAAAATCAACTTATTAGCATAAGTTTATTAGCATAAGCTTACAAATTTATTGCTCTAATAAATAATGAGAAAAAAAAAGTTGAGCATATATATCTTCTCACCAAATTTCCATCGAGCTTGAACTAGAGCTATTTTTGGATTGTGGATGAGAAAAGGAATGGTTCGCAACAAAAAATCAGCTTCAGGTTGAAAATCTGCATCGAAAATGGCAACATAATCACAGTTATGTACATAGCTGTACTTCAACCCTTCCTTTAGAGCACCTGCTTTGTATCCATGTCTATTGTTCCTTATCTCATATTTGATGTTAATCCCTTTGCTTGCCCATTTCTTGCATTCCTGCTCCACCAAGTCCTATTGTTCAAAAACAGAGCGCAAAACTTCAGATGGCTATGATATCTCCTAATGATAGCAACAAAGGAAAATCCACAAAATAAAATGTGCATCAGAGCATGAGCATGAGTGAGCGCAAGCGCGAGAGAGAGAGGGCAAGGGGGATTTCACATGAAAATCAAATCAGTAAACTAAGTGAAGACTATAAATTAATATTTATTTATCTTGACCAACTAAGTGAATCATACATACTAATCCAATCAACCAAACTATGACTCATAAATCACAGAGGATAGCCAGCATTCAGTTGTGGTCAGGTTAGAGGTTGTCTAGGTTCATATGACAATAGAGGATCTGAAACTCCAAGCCTTTTGCAACCTAAAAATTATTTGCTGTGTTTAAGACCATATCTTGATGACCTTGTAAGTTCACATATGCTCTTTTTTACCATAAATTGCATGCATAAGCACACGTTTTATCTTGATAGTTATGAACTTTTAAGTTTACAAGCACACAACTATGTGTCGGTGTAAGAGCCCATGTTGGCGAGTGTTTAATTCCACATGTGTTATGTGCTCAAAAGAATTTGGGTACTTATTGTTAGGAACAGTGCCCTTGAAATCAAATGTATTTATACTTTTGATTTTTTGAATTAATTAAAGAAGCATTTTTTTTCAATCTTGCCTCGTTTATATGAAAGATAAATGTTTATATGAAAATTTAAAATATATTATGAGGCTATAATTTTAGAATAATGTATACAAGAAGATTAAAATTATAGCTAATATATTTAAACATGTTCGTGATTGATAGAAGTACGGATCTTCTTTCGCTAATCACTAATACGATCCATGAACATTATGAATGTGACAATTTTATCCGGATTGTTGTGTAGAGACACTTAGTGAAGGTATTATATATAATAAGATTATATAGGACTTGGACCGACATAATTTGAATCTTTATTTAAGACTGTTATAAAGAATTTAATTTATATCACAAGATGATCATATATAAATCAACCTTAATCTTGATTTAATCACAAACTCCTTGATTGTGCTATTGGATCTTTTGATTTGTTTGTTAAAGCTCATTTGATGTTGTGCCCAATACTTACATCTTGGAGGTTTAATAACACATTGGGCTGGGAATGTGATTTAAAGATATAGAATCCATGGCTTTTGAAAAGAGCTTAAAATTAGTTTCCTTAAGTGTTGATTATGTAGCTAAACAGTTATGCGTACAATTTATGATTCGATCATAAATTAACGGTTTAACTAGTGAATCAATGATACTTAAGGAACAAGAGATAATTAGAGGAGTACAATAGTTATTTCACCTAGCTCTAATTATGAACTAATTATGGAGGATTGAATTACATGTAATGATTATATTAGTGGACGACTCAAGTTTTTGAGTAAAATTAATCTATAATTTTCAAGAGTGCAGTCTCGAGTTTTTAGTGGAATAACTTCGAGATTAATAAATTGAATAAATAATTAAAGAGCTTTAATTGAGTTTATTCAAGTTTATTGGAGCTTGAAATTATGGGTCCATGGTCTCCACATCGTCTTAGGTTAATCGCATCGAATACTCTTGGATTGAATAATTAATATGATTAATTATTTATTTTTTTAAAATAAAATATTTATTAAAACTTTATAATAAAGAGTTTATTATGAAGATAAATAATCAATTTGATTGATTATTTTTCTCACATTTATTTTGGTATAATAAATTAGTTATTGAACAAAATAAAAATGTGTTTAGACACATTGTTCATATAATAATTGATAGGAATGGTTGTACATAAATGTTATTGTGGAACATCACACAAGAGAATTTTGCTCTTGTAAGTGATGCATATTATGAGTTGATGAAGAGAGAAATTTTAATTTTTGATATTTTTGATAATGTGATTATTGAAAATATTAAAAATAAAATAATAAATTTAATTTATTAGATATTTAAAATTAATAATATTTAAAATTATTAAATAAAATTTAATAATTTAGATATTATTATATTTAATTTAAATATTATTTATAAATTAGTTGTAAATAAGAAATAACTTTTATCTTGATATGATCAAGGAGTTGACGTACATGTGAGAATTGTTCTTATGCAGTCAAAATAGGCTGTAACAGATTTTTATATAAGCTAGAGTTGTGAGAAATAGAGAAAACAAGAGTGAGCCCACTTTCATAATTCGATACCGATCCTGAGAAAGGTGAGGAAGGCTTTGGTTTTGTTTTATTTTGCAGGTATTTTGTGAAGTACCTTGGCCCATAAACTCTACCGTGGAATTCTTTCTCCATAGCTTCGAATCCGGTAGTAGGACGTGTCTGCTTCTTTGAGACATCAACACATCGGTATGTTTTATGTTTAAAAAAATGATATGATAATTTTTTTCTTTTGATATAACAATATTAATTTTATGCATGTTAAATGATCTCCATGCTTTCGCTGCACATATGTATGATGATATATATATAATTTTTTTTTGAATACCAACACTTATATAGGATCAAGGTACCCAAATAACAACATTCTTGGCTAGCTTTTTTGGGTGAGGTCTTAGGTTGTTACAAAAGGGATCAGAGCAAACCCAATTTATGACCCATATAGATTAAGAGACACTACAAATGGGCTCTATATGTTTATAACTGGATTCAATTGAATTTGGATGCAGCTTTAAATATGAACTCTTAACTTGGTAAGGACATTAGGGTTTAAATGGCAAAAGTATATAAGAACTCATGTTATCAAGTATTTAGTCTCACATCGATTATGTATTGGAAAGATCTTGGATATTTATACAGGATCAAAAAGCCCAAATAATAATTTTTTAGCTACTCTTTTTGGATGAGGTCCCAAGTTATTACAACGGGTGCACACTTTATTCACAAGCTTATGTCACCAATGGTATTGGTAAACTTTTTCTTTAAAAAATAACAGCATGTCTATCAATAGCAAACAAGCAAGTTTTTGGAAGATGATACATTCATAATTATTGGTGCACTTTTTTTAATTTTCTTTTCTTCTCTTCTCTAACGGATTGTTTAAGCAAGTTGAAAAGAGAGATAGCAAGAGCATATTTAACCAATATAAAGATAAAGGCATGACTTCCCAACTAAGTTGGAGAGTTTGAAGTCATCCAACCATGATCTTTTAATAGTAATATAAATATGTTAGTGTGCAGGCATTTTTATTGTGCTTCCTGTCATTCAGATAGAGGCTAGTTGTCATAGTATATTGGCATAACAATATATAGTATCCATATCCTATGATAACTCTTTTTTTTCCCAAAAAAGGAAGATAAAACTGAAGATGGTATATCATGTACAGGCCTCAATTATCATCTTTGGGCTAGCATTCTGGCTGTTATACAAGACTAATGAGCATCTTAAAACAAGCAACGTTTCTGAGCTAATACGAGGACTCACCAATCAATAGCCTTAAAACTAGACACATAGCAAACCCTCAAATTGTTTAGCAACTTAGCATCATAAAAGCTGAGTGAGAGGATTGAACCTGACCAGCCCTAGGAGCCAACCCAAATCGGCTGAGCCTAGACCAGACTAACCCAATCCCCCCAAGCTCCCCTCTTTATCCTTTTCTCACATGCACCCCCCCAGCCCTCTTGAGCCTCACCATGTGCACCCCTTCTTTTTTCTCTTCTTGCCATTATTGAACTAGATATAGATAATGATAAGAATAAGGATAAGGACCGAGAGAGATTAAGTTAAGGATAGGCTTGAATCACGCACATAACGATTTCCTTAAGCGCTATTTGTACCCTCTCAAATACTTTATGGGTGAATAGCAAATACGCCGCAGGATACAACAAGCCTTGATCGAGTTTGCACCAAAGCACTAATGAAAACTCGATTGTATACAAGAACTTTTTCTTAGACTCTGTTGATTTGATTTGTTTGTGGATCTATTTTGATTTGTTTGTGGATCTATTTTTGGATCTATATACTGTTAGAGTTATCTTCTTTATATAGCCATTGCTCCATTAACAATGGCCTACTGTTATCATACCTTAAGCAATATAAAATGGCCACTGATAACTAAAATTGACATTATTCAAGTTAATGACCATTCATTTACAAATATGAATGATCATAGAAGACCTAGAAACCAAAAGGTTACACCAACTAAATTGTCATTACTCAAATTAATGACTATTCAGTTACAAATATGAATGGTCATAGAAGACCAGGAGACCAAGAGTTACACCAACTAAATTGTTATTATTCAAATTAATGACCATTCAGTTACAAATATGAATAGTCATAGAAGACCCAAGAGGTTACAGTTCTCTAAACACATCCATAAACACCTACTTAGTTTATTTAAACAAAATCTCAATAATCCTCCGTTTAAAATAAGTAGTTGTCTATAGGTCCACCAATAAAGATCCACTTACTTCCAGAGGGATGGATCTAAAACTCCTAGAGTATAGGTCCACCAATGATGGTAACCCAACCTAATACTAGGAAATGACTAGTCTTAGGTTCAATGGATAACAACAAGTCATTGATAAGTGGATTATAGCTGCACTTAGTATATAGTGCTGACTATCACTGGTTTTGACACAAGGAATAACTGGTTCAAAGTGTTTATGCTACCTGAAATTTTGTTAAAGCTTTGTGATATTTTAACTAAGATTAGGTTCAAATCGAAAGATACCTAGATGTATTAATGCTCCTTGTCTTTAATTTCTGATGTGGACTTAGTTTGTTTTAAATAAGTGGGGGATTATTGAGATTTTGTTTAAATAAGCTAAGTAGGTGTTTGTGGATTAGAGAACTATAACCTATTGGTCTCTTGGTCTTCTATGACCATTCGTATTTGTAACTGAATGATCATTAATTTGAGTAATGGCAATTTAGTTGGTGTAACCTCTTGGTCTCTAGGTCTTCTATAATCATTCATATTTGTAACTGAATGGTCATTAACTTGAATAATGACAATTTTAGTTATAAGTTATTGCTTAAGGTGTGATAACGGTATATAAAGAAGATAACTCTCTTAATAGTATATAGATCCAAAAATAGATCCACAAACAAATCAAATCAACAGTGTAAGAAAAAGTTCTTGTCTACGATCGAGTTTTCATTAGTGCTTTGGTGCAAACTCGATCAAGGCTTGTCGTATCCTGCGGCGTATTTGCTATTCACCCACAGAACATTCGAGAGAGTGCAAATAACGCTTAAGGAAAGCGTTCCGTGCGTGATTCAAGCCTATCCTTAACTTAATCTCTCTCAGTCCTTATCTTATTCTTATCATTATCTATATCTTATTCTTATCATTATCTATATCTAGTTCAACAGCTTTCCCAACCAAAAGTCACTAGACCACCTCCACCTCCCAAGAGCTGCCTCATTGGCCTCTACCCTCCTTTTCATGTCTCTCTCTCACTCACTCTCTCCTCTCCTCCCTCTCTTGCTCGCCACCCACAACCACCCCCTTCCTTCTCTCTATCTCTCATGGTCCACCCCCTTCCACTATTCTCCTCCCATTCCTTCTATTCTTAATCTATTTAATAAGCTAAAACTTTTTCCCTACTCTCTCTATTATGGTTTTGTCCTCTCCAATTTAACTCTAACGTATGCTTTCATGTGTAGGTTGAAGAAATTGCTAATATTGGGTGAGAGGAAGTTAGATTTCAAGCCTAGCTTCTGGGTAAAAGCCTAATTGAAATATTGTAGTTGGTGATAGATTAGTAAAAAAAAACTTTATGTCCAGGTTTATGTTCCTGATCATCTCTAGTGAGTTTTTGGTGAGAATGTCTTTAGAAGTATCATGCTCTAAATATTATATACTCTACCTTGCAAAACACTTCTTTGAAATAAATTAGAAACCAAAACATCAACCATGGTTCTTGCTACTTAATCTTATATGTAAGCAAATTATATCAAATAAGAGAATACCATGACATTGAACTCTTGGATATCTTCAAAATTCATATGCATTCATAATTATAAATTATTTTTATGTATGCAAGGATATATTAAAATTATTGGAAACCTTTTCATGAAACATTTAACCTTGTGCTTTTGAAAGTGCTTGAAATATTTCTTAAAAAATGATACATGAATATCAAATATTCAAAACTCTTTGTTCAAGTATGATTGAGGATTGCATAAATTGTTTGCGCCATCTTTGCAAATTGAAAAATAAAATGAAATGGTATTAGTAAAACAAATAGATTTTATGATATTTGCTTCAAGTTGCACCATCTTTGCAAATTGAAAAACAAAATGAAATGGTATTCGTAAAATAAATAGATTTTATGATGTTTGCTTTGAATTGAGCCATCTTTGCAAATTGAAAAATAAAATGAAATGGTATTAGTAAAATAAATAGATTTTATGACATTTGCTTCGAACTCTCAATCTAGCTATATTTTAAATCTTATCAATGGAGAATGTTCTAAAACGTGATCCCTTGAACCTACTTCATAGGAATTAAATGATACTTTACACCTATTATGTAGGGGTTAAATATCATACTTCAGACCTTCATTGTGGGGTTAATACGACATTTTAGACCTACTCTACAGGATTAAGCATGGTACTTTGGATCATGACACAAGGATGATGTAGGTAGCGTTATAAACTCATCAGTTGAAACATTGATTTAAAAAATGATCATAAATTGCTGATTGGAAGCATTGCATGAGAAGCTTTCTTTAGAATCATATATCAAATATTGATTTGAAAAATGATTTATATGCAACTACTCCTTGGAATTATATGTGCAATATGCAATTTTGATTATGAAAATTCTACCTTGTGAAATAAATTATTTTATTTTGTGCATTCATAAATTGTTCAAATTTGTTTTATTGTCTTTGCCTCTTTGATTATGGTTATTGATTTTTATTGGGCTTTTAGCTTGCACATCTTCTTCCCATCGTTTTCAAAGCCCAAGACAAAGCAGGTGATGGGTAATGGTTGAGAAGTAAGATTATAGCAAGATCCTAAACTTGGTTGAGCTGACCCACCACCTTCACAATTCTGTTTTGGGAACCCTCTTTGACATTTTAGTTTTGTCGAACTAGTTGAATCCCTGAAAAATTTGAGTAGTGGCTATATTGAATAATTTGTAACTCCATCTAGGTGGTTAAACTTGTGGTTGTTTTAGGATTGGTACGTGGCCAATTCAAGCTTCTTAGAAATCTAGACGGTTCTGATTTGTCTTCCCTTTTTTTTTTTTTTTGTAATATACTCTGTTTGTGGCATAGGACTGTTGTTAAATATTACTAAATTGTCATTAGACTGGTTTTACCTCTTATTTGAAAGGTAAACAACCTATGCATGTGTGGCATGTCGCCATGTCTCTCGGCATGTCTTTAGATCGGAGCAGTGATACATTACTATCTGTCACCAAAAGATGTCCTTCAGTTCATTAAGTCCTTGTCGGTGGGCTCAACTTAGAAAAAGGACATCTCCACACAAGCCTTAGGAAAAATTCAAGATTGGAACAGCATCACATCATGCATGGTGACATGTATTAGAACTAACATTAAAGAAAAGAACTGGCATTAACTACTTGGGGTCCATGAAAATTACCAATTACCTTGACTTCGGGATCGGTCGAATCATCGAGCACCTGAACTATGATTCGATCAGACGGCCAGGAGAACCCACACACTGCTCCAATGGAGATGTTGTACACCTGCAAAGCAATGCAAGAATTCCCCCCACACACTGAGAGAGCACAGAGGATGAGCAAAGAAAGGAAACAAAGATAGGGAAATTTTTGTCTCACCTGCTTCTCGTTGAACATGGGAATTTGAACAAGCACCATGGGGTATGCCAAGCTGCCCATCTCCAGGTCCTGCCCGATGGGCTCCCACTTGTACCGCCTCTCCGGCCGCCACCGGAAGACCTTGGCGTACAGGCTCGCGGCGCCCATCGACAGCTTCTCCACGATCAACATCACCGACATCATCAAGCACAGCACTTCGGCGATCTTCAGCACCGGCGCCACCACATTGGCTCTTATCTGCACCCATGTCACCCAAATCTGCCGCCAAGAGAAGCTCGGCGACGTCTCCAAGAAGGAATACAGCGAGGCGAAGAAGCCGAGAGCTTGAGAAATCCTTACGGGGAGGGGAGCATGGTCCGCATCGGCTTCTACAAATGAAGTGGCGATAAAACCATAAGAGCAAAGGATTTAAAGGGAGAGAGGTGGAAGTGAAGCAAAAAAAAAAAAAAAAAGGGAAGCAGGGGTCGGTACCGGCGGCTGAAGGCAATGAAGGGAGCGCCATCCCTTCCATGAGCTTGACTAGCTGCTGTTCCGTTCCACTCGCTTCACCTCGTCCTCGTCCTCGCCCTTGCCCTTGCCCTTGCTTGCATTTTCTGTGGTTGCATTCATATATATATATATATTTGTGAGGGCCAAAGAGATTTGGGTGTGAGGCTGCGGCCGTTTTGGCTCTGTTTGCTGGGGAGCACCATCATTTAGCATTCAATGGACAGGGCCAGGGGAAAAGGAAAGCGACGCCGTGCATCGCACACCGACGAGGCCAAGGCATTCGATGCCCGCCGGTGGTTGTGGTTTTTTCCAATTGATTTGCAAAGAATCAATGGCAAGACCCCTCGGAAGGAGCTAGAAATGGCGGGCCCTATTTGCGGTTGAGGAGCATGATTGTTTCCATTAAAAAAAATAAATAAAATGACCAAGATTTAAATTTTCCTCTCATTAATGAATAATAAAAACCAGTTATAAAGTTCTTATGCTGATGAGACCAAATTCATCTTCTAATTAAAAGAAATTATCACTTTCTTGTATTAGATATGGCTAATGAAAATTATCTTAGAAAGTAAAAAATTTCAAATGGGATAGGCTTTAATTGCTAATTATTAAAATTTTAAATCATTTCGTCTCAATCTTTAGGATAGGAGATGCCTTAAAATATATTGATTGAAATACTTAAAACTATAGTATCAATTAAGATTTAGATTTAGAGCTCCATGGCTCCTAGCTGGATGGATGGATGACGTAACCAGATATCATGTAAGATATAGTTTTAGAGAATATAAAAGGCTTGTTTTTAATATTTTTAGACTGATATGATAATTAAATTATTTAATTATAGCTTCCTTTATTTATTTGGTATCAAAATAATTTTGCTTCTAACTAAAGACAATTAAATTATGGTATGATCTTAATGGTTCAATAAAGATCCCTTAATGCCATCATAAACAATCATAAATATTTAGAAATAAATAATCATAAATATTCAACAATAAATAAATATGATATATAATATTTGTAATATTGAACAATAATAATTATAAAGCAATATTTTCGTAACGAAATACTCAATAAAACTAATAGAATGTATATAATCAAATAGTCATTCTAATAATTAATGTTTTTTTTTTTAGTACAAACGGAATCACACCAAGGGTGAAATCCCACAATCAGAATACAAAAGTAAGTTCAGACCAGGAGGACACCAGTCACCGGGCTTCCAGCACCAGAATCCAGAATGATCAGCCACTCTAGCGGTGATCCAGTCAGCCGCTGAGTTGGCTTCCCTGAAGATATGGCTGATCTGTATCTATGAACCCCCTGTAGGAGAGAACGAAATGATCAAATAGACGACTGCGCGCAAAAAGCCACCGAATCACCGTGAGGGCATCACCCTCAAGGTACGATCATTGCGAATAGCACAGGAAACTCTAGCCCAAGCAGCATAAAGCTCTGCAAGCGGCACCGACGAATCGAGGTGTCCAAATCCCCCAGCAGCAATCATAGTTCCATCAGAACCCCGAATGACATAACCCGATCCAACTGATCTGCCTCGAACACTCCCATCAAAGTTGATTTTGACAAACCCTGGAGGAGGGGGTTCCCAAGAAATAAAGACCGTTCTCCGGTGCGCTGCCGAGGCAGCATGGGAATCCCAGAGGCCAGGGCTATCAAAATTACAAACTAGACGATGGGACGTGTACTCAGTAGATAAAGACAAGGCAGTCCGCACAACCCTGAAAGACGGAGTAGGCTCCTGAGTAAAGATAATCCGGTTCCGGGATAACCAGATTTGGTAAGCAATGTAAGCCATCGTCGAGCCCTGCTTGCTGCTACCTCTCCTAACATCCTACCTGATCAAGTCAAGGAAATATAAAGAAAGAGAAGATGAAGCGACAATCCAAGGCTGGACGCTAGCGATCTCCCAAATATGATGAGCTCTGAGACAAGTGAAGATGGCGTGATCCACCGCCTCCTCCTCAATACCGCATATCGGACACGTAGGCTGAATCCCCAGGCCACGTCTAGAAAGAACAGAGCAGGTAGGAAGACAATTCCGAGCAATCTTCCATAGAAAAAGACGAACCCTGGGATGAATGGGAAGGCGCCAAATCCAAGCCATATCTGTCAATGGTCGGGATGAAACACGATAAATCTGGATGATGTCCCTGATGTAACCGACCCTATAGTGACCTGGAGAAAGTGGGATAGCAGCTATACGCCGCATAAGCTCCTCCCCAAAGAAGCGGGATAACAGAGGAATAGACCAGGAAGAATGATCAGGCAGCGTGAGATCACTAACACGCATGTCAAGAGGAATATCAGTGCTGACAAAAGTAGGCCATCGAGACAAAGGAAGGTCAGCGATCCACGAATCATAAGCAACATCCACAGAAGCACCATTATAAGAATCCAGGAGATACTATGAAGGATGGCCGAAGCATGAGTACAAACCTCTTTCCAGAAAAAAGTGACCCCGAACAGACTGCAGGTTAGTGGAGGGAGTCCAATCCCCATACTTGCGACGCATAAATGAACTCCATATACAGTGCGGATCAAGCAAAAAATGATTAGCATGCCTAGCAATCAAGGCCTCCCTCCGAGCAGTCAGGGACTGGATCCCAAGGCCTCCCTCGAAAGTGGCAGACAGACACAGTCCCAGGCTAAAAGATGAACACCATGACCATCCTGAGACGATCCCCAGAGAAAATCCCTGAAATAACGCTCAATCCTCCTTAGACAAGTCAAAGGGACAGCTGCATTAGATAAGAGATAGAGAGGAAGAGATGTGAGCACTGATTGAATAAGAGTAATCCTTTCCATCATAGATAGCCCAGTAACCTGCCACCCCTCCAACCGATCACGAATCCTCGACTCGAGCTTACTAAAATCCGAGATCCTAGGCCTTCTGCCAGTAATACCCAGATAGGAGAGACAATCCGACTGCACAGAAATCCCCATGCTCTGCTTGATAGTCCCCTTTAAAGATCCCTTAATGCATTCTGAAGAATGAAAGCAATGTGGCCGCATTGGCCACAGTAGCCCTACCCAGGAAGATACAGTCATCAGCAAAAAGCAGATGAGAGATCGAGGGACCTTGGGAACCAGCCCGGTAAGGGTGTAGAAATTATCCTGCTGAGCCTGACGAAGAGCCGGAGATAAAGAATCAGCCGCTATAACAAAGAGAAATGGGGAAAGAGGACAACCTTGTCTCAGCCCAACCTCAGAATGGAAGTAATCAGTCCAATCTCCATTGATGAGGATGGAGAATGACGGACGCTGAATGCAGACCATGATCCAATCAATAAACAGCTGCTGGAACCCAAACACCTAAAGAGAGTGACGCAAGAAATCCCAATTAACTCTGTCATAAGCTCTCTCCATATCAAACTTAATGGCCATAAGCCCCTGACAGCCTGAAGCCCGTCGAAGGTCATGCATGAACTCCTGAGCTAATAAGCATTATCTGTGACTATATCAATATAACCCAACACAACCTCATAACTAGGAGGCGAGCACAAACCTTATATAAGGTAGTGCATAAACTGATGGGCCGGAAGTGCTGAGGGCTGAAAGCGTCTGGCCTCTTAGGAACCAAGGTAATGAAAACGATTTCAGTCAGAGGGGATAGATGAAAGACAAGCTGGATCGCCTGAGCTAAGTCCTCCCCCAGAATATTCCAATACTGACGAAAGAAAAACGGAGGAAAGTCATCCGGCCCAGGGGCCTTATCAGCACCAAGCTCCCACAAAGCCAGCCGAATATCCTCCGAAGTGATAGGCCGAGTCAGAGAGTCATTCTCAGCAGTTAAGTAGTTTTGTGCGTTACATATGATTCATTACATCTAAATGCACTCAATCAAAATCAAATTATATCATCAGCTTTGGTCTAGCCATGATTATATTTCTTATTTGTAATAGAACAATCGAAATGTGCCATATTTCTATAATAGGACCATTGATATAACACTATATTTCTAAGTTATTATGGGATAATCCATAATGTATCAAATTTCTAGTTTATGATTGGGCAATTGATAGCGTGCCATATATATTTGAAGCTTTGATGGGACAATCACATTTTGGTTTACTTCAAGATATTCAACAAAACTATGCTTCAACCATAGTAGCAATCTATACTAATTATAAGTCTAGTCTAACAACTTCTTACTCAACAATTACAAATATATAAGCTTCAGTGCAACTAGTTTCGACATATCATGCATAATTAAATAAGCATATCAGAAACCATGCTTACCCCCCCCCCCCCCCCCCCCCACATTAAAGTATGATTTATTTCTATATCTATGCACAATGAAGTAAAATAATCTTAATCATACAACATCAGTCATCCAACGTAAAGAGAGTTCACATCATCATGCCCATGATATTAGAATATCATTTGCTATCATTTTTGATAGGCATGCATGTTTATCCCCCTGATTAAATACATACACAATAAAAATTAGCTCATGTATGCAATCAACCAATAAGAAAATATGGGTACCCAGTGGGGCCACTTCTTATGGTGGAAAGAGAGAGAGAGAGAGAGAGAGGTAAGAGAGAGGAGACGGAAAGGCAGAGAGCCTGACACCTTGCCAGGGGTCAAGTGGTCCTTTCGTTGACTGGTGAACCCAATGGATGGCTGACGAATTGGTGCCAATAGCTGGAAATCACTGCTACAAGATGGGAATTAATGACAAATGAGAGAAGAGGTAATTGAATAAAGTCATAGGGAATACCAGTGGCCCACTGGCGATCACCCAACCCTATCTCAATCGTCTGATGGGCAGATTTAGGGATGGCAATGGCCCGAAGTAGCATCTACCGATCCCAATTTTTGTTGAGAAAACAGTTTTTATTTTTATCCTGTTAAATTATTATAGTTAACAAAACAAAAATGAAGAATATCCGATCGAATAAATAAACACTCAATAAACATTCGTTTGGTTTTAATATAAAAAAATAAAAATATTTTATTAAATTTATAATTTACTAAAAACTTAAAAAATATTAATGGAAGAGAAATCGGTTCGCTAGGTTCTGGCTTTTATGTTTAGGCCAACTATGTGTGAAAAAAGAGAAAAGATAGAAAGATTCAAACATGTTTTACTATGATTTTTTAGTATATATTTTATTTATTTTAAAATTTAAATATATTATATTAAACTAACGAAAATAAAGACGAATAAGCATATGGGGCGGAGGATACCGTCCCCAATCGTTTATCCATTTAGTAGTTAAATGAATAATTTTTATACGGGAATTTCTATTTGCACCGCTTAGAGTGCTCAGTGCATCCCTTCAATTTTTTTTTTTTAAATCCTAAACTATCCTTATAGCACCCCGTCTGCTTCCCCCTCCCTTCCTTCCCCGGCACGGCGCCCCCCCCTCCTCCCTCCTCCGTGGCACCGCCCCCCGCCCCTCCCTCCGACCCCGTCTCCTCTCCTCCTCTCTTCGGCAGCCCCCCCTCTCCTCTCCCATTCCTGGCACCGCCCCTCACTCCTCTTCCCCAGCTCCCGTCTCCTTCCCTCCCCTCTTCGGCACCGCCTTTCAACTCCCCCTCGACTCCGGTCTCCTCACCACCTCTTGGCCCCGATGCCCCTTTCCTCCTCTAGCATCATGCCAGGAAGGAAAGGAGACGATGCCGAGCCGGAGTAGGAAGGAGACCGGGGCCGAGGGGAGGGGGGTGGGTGTGTGGGGGTGGTGCCGAGATGGAGGGAGGAGATGGAGGTCGGGAGGAGGGATGGAGGGCGGTGCCAGGAAGGGAGGGCTCCGGTGCCACGAGAGGAAGGGGGGAGGAGACGGGATGCTAAGGGTAGTTTAGAAATTTTTTTTAAAAAAATTGAGGCGATGCACTGAGCAATCCGAGCGGTGCAAATAAAAATTCCCTTTTTATACCCATTAAGTCGTTAAGACTACATATTTTTTGACCCATTAAAAATGATACCAATTGAATACATGGCTAAATAAAAAAATTGTTACCCCTGGCCGAATCAAGAAGCTTCAATGATGCAACATGGGGATGATGGCAATTTAGTCGGCTGGCGACAGTGGCAATTTAGTCGGCTAGTTGCAATTTATTCAGTAATAACCCAGCTCACCGATTCTAATGACTGCTAAGCTCTACGCAGTGACGATGACACAGCCTTGATTTGGCAAAGAGGTGCATAAGAGAGAGGAAGAATGAGGTGGATAACCTATGATGACTTGATGCTTGATCCAAGAGGAAGAAGATGTGTGAGCCTTGTTTCCCCTGCTGCGCCACCCGCATGCAATACGTGGGCGACACCAATCGTCAAGGAAGAGGGGCGCGTTAGCACCCCTCTTCACACGAGCAGCAGGGGAGGGCTGGTCCTCCCCTCGCCGCTATAAATGGGAAGGGAGA
The DNA here is from genome assembly GCA_900491605.1 of Calamus simplicifolius. NCBI lineage: Eukaryota > Viridiplantae > Streptophyta > Magnoliopsida > Arecales > Arecaceae > Calamus > Calamus simplicifolius. The sequence continues at coordinate 60,222 of UESW01004135.1, read as the reverse complement.
TGGGAGCCTCTCCCTCCATCTATCACTATCAACCATTAGGCATTCCCCCCCCCCCCCCCCCCCGTCTTTGAATTCACAGTGACAGTGACGAAGAGGCAGAGAGAAGGAGAACGGGAGGAATTTCTTCCGTTATCATGCCCAGCCGCTCGAGGCGGTCGGAGGAGGGGGAGTGGTGGTGTCCGGCCACTCGAGGCGGCCGGAGAAGGATGCTGGAGGGCCGCCGGGCGGCTCTCCCTTCTTTTGGAACCAAGCTGCTCCGCGGCTTGTTTCGGGCCAGGCGGAGTGCCCGTCGGCTCGCCGGGCCCAGGCTGCAATGGGTGACCTCCACCGGCACCGGGGCAACATCCAGTGGAGGTCCGGCCGGCCATGGTGGACGGCCATGCCACCGGCACGGGTAACAGTCGCGTAAAGAACGGGAGAGAGAGAGATTGAGGGAGAATGAGAGGAGAGGGAGCGCGGCCGCAGTGGCGGCCGGCTTCGCGCTGGCCGTCGGCGGCCGGACCCCCCCGGGGAGTGGTCGGCGGTGGCCCTGGCCGCCGGCACAAATCTTCCCTGTTTCGGACGAAACATGGAGGCAGGGAAAAAGGGGAGCGGGCCTGTTGGGCCGTTCTCCTTTTGGGCCCTGCTGGGCCGGCTCACGAGCAATTTTTGGGTCACGATTTGGACCCCGTATTGGGCAAAAATGGAAAAATAAAAATATGCTCCGGATCAGTGTTGATCCTAGTTCCTTGGGGTATTTTTATTTTCCCATTTGGGCTTATATATTGGGAGATATTCAAGCCCCAAGTTGGTCCCGGGATTAAACTGGTAGAGTTAAAAGCTATTTTGATATGCTAATTTTGGGGACTAAAAATTGAGAAATTGATGCTGTAGGTACCCAGGTGCTTAAATAACTGAATTACATTTTGGATTAGCGCAGGAAGTAAGTCATTTATCATAATTTTTATAAATTATTAAAATATAAAAATTATGTATTTAAATGCTATATTGATATATATTGTATTATTTAAAAAAAATAAGAAAATGGAATGGTATTATTATTTGCAAATGAGCATTTACTATGATTAGTTTATTATTTTTATTTTGCAAATAATTTGGTATCTATGTAGACAACTGATCAATTGGCATGACTTTGAACTTGTTAAAAGTTTTATAAATATACATGTGTATTTAACATGTTTAATTCACTGTAATTATGAAAAGTATATGGATTACATTTTTGCAATGATATACTATTTGGCAAATGTGACATGAAAATTATACTTTGTGTATATGATAATATGTCCCACCATGGTCCGCTATATATGATATGATGTGATATGTTGCATGACTCACTTGGCACCAGGATCCATCTCCATAGGGGGTATATGGAGAACACACACCCAGAAGGTGTGCTGTGACAGGATATGGCAATATTATGCCACATGGCACCATGACCCATCTCTATAGGGGGTATATGGAGAACACACTTTTAAGGTGTGTTGTCGTATGATATGATATGATGTGAGTTCATGACGCTGGTTCCAGGACCCTGACTCCTAGAGAATATATAGGATACACCCGAGGGGGGGTGTTTGTGTACATAGTGTGTGGCCGTGGGACATTGGTATAAAAATGTATTTTTACATGCTATTTAATGGTACAGTGGTTTTATTCTGAAATTGCATATTCTTGAAATGCTATATATAGCAATTGCTTCCAAAATTATTTTGAGCATATGATGCATGTTTTGATAACATGGTAAAATGTATTTGAAACATGGAAGCTTGGCAGATGTTTATTTTGTAAAATTTGAGTAATTATATTATATTATAGTTGGCTTACTTATTGAGTGTGAGCTCATTTAAATCTCAAAATGTTTTTCAGAGCCATAACTGAAGATGGGAATATGGGGTAGTTGGAGCAGCTATCAGAGTAACCTAGATCTAATGCTTTGTTGTAGCCCCATTGAATTATGTATTTTGGGCATGTAGCCTAAAACCTATGATTATGGTTTGTATTAAGAATAATTTGAATTTGGATGATATATAGTTATTACCCCTCCTTATATTAAATGTTATATTTGGGACGCCTTGCATGCCAGGCATGCGGCGGGTTGCCACCCCTAGATCCAATACAGGGTCTGGGGCGTGACAGCTTATGTGGTATCAAAGCCTAGGTTTGACCTTAGGACAAACACAAGATGATACTAGGCAGAACATTAGGATTACATTGGGAGGGTGATAACTTTATTAAAAATTTCAAGTAATATATTTTGAAAGCCTGAATTTAATGGTTTACAAGGATATTGACTGGAACCTAACCCTGGCAGGAGTTAAGAATGCCACATCGCACTAGGAGTCTGCGGCCTAATGGGAACTCCAAGGCTGGGGACTCTGGCCAGCAGGGAGGCCAGCAAGCTTCTGGAGGCTCTGGTTCCGTTAATTTGGCTGACAATGATCAACCACAATTTCAGGCCCAGTTGCTTCAGGCTCTTGTAATGTCGCAGGCTATGCAAGCCATGCAGCAACAGATCCAACAAATCCAGCCTGCTCTGCCGGCCTCTCCCCTCCGTAGCCTACTCAGTCGGCTCCATCTCAGCCCTGGCAGGGAGGGGCCTGAGCTTTGCTGATTCAAGAGCTTTGCCCCTGCTCCTTTTTGTGGATCTACTAATCCTGCCGATGCTGAAAAATGGATGAGGGAGATGGAGAAAGCCTTTGCAGCTCATGGTAGCCAAGAGGAGGAGCGAATTAGATTCGCTACCTACCTCCTTCAGGGGAAGGCATATGATTGGTGGCTACTTGTGGAGCAGCGAGTGGACGGACGGCTATTTCCTGGGAGAGTTTAAGGAAGTCTTCTATGACAAATACTTCCCAAATAGTATGCAGAAGCAAATGCAGTCGGAGTTTGTCAAACTGGAGCAAGAAATCTCTCTGTGGCGCAGTATGAAGCCGAGTTTACCCGGTTGGCTCGGTTTGCTCCAGACATAGCGGCCACTGAGAGAGCCAAGATCATCAAATTCACCGAGGGACTGAGGCCCAGACTGATGCAAGCAGTCAATGCCTTTGAACTCTCCACATTCAGCGCTGTGGTGAACAAGGCCCTGGTGATTGAGAGGGATATGGGTGTGGTCCATAAGCAGTGGGAGCAGCAGCAGAGGAAGAAGAAGGGGTCTCCTTCTGGCCAGTCTTCAGGCCAGGCCAAGAAGAAAGGTCCTTATCAGGCCCCCTCAGGATCGAAGAGCACGGAAACCTGTTGCCCTCAATGCGGAAACTCCCACCCGGGCAAGTGGTGCGCGGGACGATTGGTGCCTACTTCATATGTGGGCAGGTGGGTTACAAGATGGCCACTTGTCCCCTTTGGAGGGATCAGCAGCCTCCTTAGATCAGGGTAGAGGCCAGTAGCAGCAGCCTAGGACCCAGGGAAGGGTCTTTACTCTCACACAGCAGGATGCTGCCGCTTCTAACTCCGTTGTGACAGGTACGCCTGTTACTTAAGTACTTGTTTAAGATTATTTCATTTATATGCAATGGGATGCATTGATTATGAATATAAAAGTAATGTTAAACCTCATGACATCTAAGACAAATTAAACTTTGTGACTAGGTATAATTAAAGTAGGCAACACTTATGCTCAAATCTTAGTAGATCCAGGTGCCACGCATTCATTTGTATCTAGCACATACCTCGCCAAGGATGAATCTTTGATACCCGTTCCTCTAGAGCAAGAGTTGTACATTGCTCTCCCAAATGGTGATGTTATGAGGGTAGACTCAGTATGCAGATCTTGCCTGATTAACATGGGGGATAGGAGATTGAAGGCCGATCTAATCGTCCTCCCACTGAAGTCCTTTGATGTTATTCTTGGGATGGACTGGTTGGCCTCCTATCATGCTTCAGTAGACTGTTTCAGGAAGATGGTGATCTTCAAAATTTCTAATCAACCTGAATTCAGTTTTACTGAAGTCAGGAGCAATTGGCCTCAGTGTTCGTGTCAGCACTACATGCCGAAAGTATTTGAAGAAGGGTGGCCAAGGGTTTCTTGCTGTGGTCAAAGACCTTCAGCAAGATGAGGTCAAGTTGGAGGATATTCCAGTGGCTCAAAAATTTCCTGTTGTATTCCCTGACGATTTGACCGAATTACCTCCAGATCGGGAGGTTGAGTTCACTATTGATTTGGCCCCTGGCACTGGACCTATATCCAAGGCCCCGTACCGTATGGCCCCAACTGAGCTAAAAGAGTTGAAGAGCCAATTGCAGGAGCTCCTTGACCATGATTTATCAGACCTAGTATATCTCCTTGGGGTGCTCTAATATTATTTGTCAAAAAGAAAGATGGAAGTCTTCGGCTCTGCATTAATTATCGAGAAATCAATAAGGTGACCGTGCGGAACAAGTATGCTTTGCCGAGGATTGATGATCTATTTGGTCAACTCCAAGGAGCTCGGGTATTCTCGAAGATCGATCTTCGGTCAGGATACCATCAACTCAAGGTCAAGGCTGGGGATGTGCTTAAGACAGCATTCAGGACTAGGTATGGCCACTACGAGTTCTTGGTGATGCCGTTTGGGTTAACTAATGCCCCGGCAGCATTCATGGACTTGATGAACAGAATCTTTAAGCCATACTTGGACCAGTTTGTGGTGGTGTTCATTGATGACATCCTGGTATATTCTAAAAGCCAGGAGGAACATGTGGACCACCTGAAGATTGTTCTGCAAACTCTTTGGGAGAAAAAGCTTTATGCCAAGTTGCAGAAGTGTGACTTCTGGTTGAGCCAAGTATCATTCTTGGGTCATGTAATATTGATGCGTGTCGTAGCGCAATGATTAAAACACCTTAATTTCACTATTAGAATAGTGAGAGTAAGGGATCGATTCCACAGGGACTTTAGCGATTATCTTGAAATAAATTTATAAATTTAATTAAATAGATAGTAGTAGTGCAAAATAATCAAGATATGGTCTATCTTATAAGAGCACGGCCGTACCCATAGATCACGGCCCGTCCCTTTTAAGAATAGATCAGTCTAAAATTATTTCCACTTAAATATAATTTAATAACAATTTAACATGAATATAAACTTTATTTCATATTAATTAAAAAGTTATGACATTAAGAAGGCAACAGATTATAATAGATTCCTGAACTAAACCAGAACAAGCTGAACTTTGAAGACATGAACCGGGCCACGAACAGAATCCACGGACGGCTCTCCCTTCCACGGAATCCTCGGACGCAGAACCTCCTCCAACAGCATGATCCACGAATGCGAACAGAGCACTGCACCGGACGGATCCTCCAAAAAAAACGCTCCACGAACGGATCTCCTTCTCCACAGCACGAACGGATGCCTCCCGTGCTCCTCCAACCTCCTTGCTGCTATTTGTAGAAGTCCGAACGCAGCCCAGACGCGGAGAAGCAACGATTCTGTTGCCAAAACAGAGACGACGCGGAGAAGCAACGAGCGGCGCGGAGAAAATCCCGAAGATATTGCGGATAAAATCAAAATTCCTTCTAGATGAATTTAATTCTTCCAATTTGATAATCTCCTATCCAATTTATTCCTTAATTGGTGGAGGAAAAGATTGGATTTGAATAGGAGAAGAATCGGGAAAAATAAAGCAAACTGAGAAGACGATGAAGTCGGCATGGGTTTGCCGACTTTGCTTTAAAATGTGCTAAATCCTTATAAAATCAATTCCGAGCTCATCTTAAGTCCGATTTGAGTGCCGTTTGCGTCGTTAAATTCCTAAAATCGAGCTCTTTAAATTGATAAGGTTTTTCCTAAAATATTATATAAAATATTAAAATATTAAATAATAATAGGTACGTTGAATTATTAATAGGTTTAGTGATAATTATTTATGCGTTTATCACTCCCCCCAACTTGAATCTTACTCGTCCTCGAGCAAATAAGAAATTTAGAAATATGTACCAAGCTAGTCCAAGAATTGATAGTTATCTTACAGTTCTTTTTTAAAAATTTCTGGTTAGATCATAAGGGAGGTACTTCATTGGATTATTAAGTTTACCCATTTAGTGATAAAGTGTAGTCCATAAGAATTTATAGAAGTCTTCCTTCACCAACTTTCCACTTCTCTAATTAAGTCTTCTAACTTAATTTGGGTTGGGTGTAATGTCTTTTGTAATTTGGTTTTGTGTAAAGTCAGTGCAATGTCCTAACCCCTTGCTTTCTAATTAACCCTTGTAGCGAGCTTTAGGCCAATGGCTCCCAAACCAATTGGTTTTAGGGCATTAGGTGTAAAACACCCCTCGGACTTACTTACTCGAGTCAAAAAGGCTTTAGGTAGGACTGACTCTACTTAGGTTCTTTTACATTCTCACCTTTTTACGCGAACAACATCACTTTCTTAGGTGACGGGGCCCGGTTACTTAGTGAAAGATGCTAAGAACCTAATTTATTAACTTTAAGAGAGATTTTTTTTTTTTTTTTAATAACATTTTCACCCATACCCTTATTAAGTAGATTGTACTATTAAGATCAGTGGTCAGGAGGGTCTGAAATTATTCTAAAAATTTTTCTGGGCTAAACCCTACCTTTTATTAGGTTTTCTTAATAATTTATTCCTCAGTATCTCAAAAATAATCTAACCATTAATTCATTAATAGACTGCTTGATTAACTTCAAATCGAGACAGAATTTGGTACACACATCTGATTATAGTTTTACTCGAGGATTTACTTATTCTTTTTCCTCCCCCCCAACTTAATTTCCATTGTCCCTAATGGAAGAAAAATTAATTTCAAGGAAAGATACTACCTGGTAGAGTATTTGAAGGTTGGAGTTTCATTGTTGCCATCTTCTTTCAATCTGCTTCTGTTGCTCTTCTCTGGTCATACTAAAAGAACATACTAAAAGAACAGAAAGTTAAAAATAACTAATAAACTGGGTTGCCTCCCAAGAGCGCTAAGTTTAAAGTCTTCAGCCAGACTGTGCTACTTATTATGATATGTTGGGTTCACAAGATCAATTGATTCAACAATTTCTCCATCATTAATTTCTTCTATATATGGTTTCAAACGTTGGCCATTTACTTTGAATGTATTTCCCTGCTTGGGGTCTTTAAGCTCTACAGCTCCATGGGGAAATACTTGAGTTACTATAAAAGGTCCATTCCATCGTGAACGAAGTTTTCCAGGGAAAAGGTGTAATCTTGAATTGTAAAGCCATACTTTTTGATTTGGTTCAAAAATTTTTCTACTAATAAATTTGTCATGATATGCTTTGGTTCGTTCTTTATAAATTTTTGAGCTCTCATATGCATCATTTCGTAGCTCTTCTAACTCATTCAATTGGAGTTTTCTATTGACACCTGCATTTTTCATATCATAATTAAATTGCTTGATGGCCCAAAATGCACGGTGTTCTAATTCTACAGGTAAATGACAGGCTTTTCCAAATACGAGCCTGTAAGGAGACATTCCTATGGGAGTTTTAAATGCAGTACGATAAGCCCATAATGCATCATCCAAACGTTCTGACCAATCTTTCCTATCGGGTCTCACCGTTTTCTCAAGGATATGTTTAATTTCTCTATTTGATATTTCAACTTGGCCACTAGTTTGGGGATGATAAGGTGTAGCTACCTTATGAGTAATTCCATATTTGTTCATTAATCCTTCAAAGTGTCTATTCGTGAAATGTGTACCCCCATCACTAATTATAGCCCTTGGGCATCCAAAACGACTAAGGATATTATGCTGAATAAACTTGATTACAACTTTATGGTCATTGGTTCGAGTTGCCTGGCTTCAATCCATTTTGACACATAATCAACTGCCACTAGAATGTATTCAAATCCAAAAGAGGAAGGAAATGGGCCCATAAAATCAATACCCCATACATCAAAAATTTCTACAACCAAGATAGGGTTTAGGGGCATCATGTCTTTTCGAGATATATTTCCTGTTTGTTGACATTGGAGACAATTACGGCAAATTCATGTGCATCTTTAAAAAGAGTTGGCCAATAAAACCCACTTTGCAGTACCTTTGCTGCAGTTTTCTTTCCACTAAAATGTCCTCCACAGGCAAGAGAATGACAGAAGTTAAGTATACTTTTGAATTCACTCTCGGGAACACATCGCCTAATCACCTGATCTGAACAGTACTTAAATAATTCAGGGTCTTCCCAAAAGTAATATTTGACTTGTGAGAAAAATCTATCTTTTTCTTGTTTTGTCCAGTGGGAAGGTACTTTTCCTGTTGCCAAATAATTCACAATGTGGGCAAACCAGGGAAGACTGCTATGGGAAATTGAGAACAATTGCTCATCAGGGAACTTATCTCTGATTATTTCTTTATTGTATTCCACTGAGATCCTAGAGATATGATCTGCTACCATATTTTCAGAACCCTTCTTATCTAAGATTTCTAGATCAAATTCTTGTAGTAGAAGGATCCATCTAATCAGTCTGGGTTTTGTATCCTTTTTTGATATAAGATGCCTCAACGCTGCATGATCTGAATAAACTAAAACCTTAGACCCTAACAGATATGATCTAAACTTTTCTAGGGCAAACACAACTGCTAGTAATTCTTTTTCAGTGGTAGTATAGTTCATTTGTGCATCTGAAAGAGTTTTGCTAGCATAATAAATTACATGGGTTCTCGATTGAGTTTCTGTCCTAGAACTGCCCCTACAGCATAATCAGAAGCATCACACATGATTTCGAAAGGTATGGTCCAATCTGGGGGCTTGATAATTGGTGCAGTGGTCAAAGCAGTTCGAAGGATGTTATAGGCTGTTAGACAATCTTATCAAAATTAAAAGAACTATCTTGGTCAACAAATTACACAATGGTCGAGAAATTTTACTGAAATCTTTGATGAAGCGTCTATAAAAACCAGCATGACCAAGGAAAGATCGTACTTGTTTAACTGAGGTTGGGGGTGGTAGATTTGAGATCAATTCAACCTTGGCTTTATCAACCTCAATACCTCGCTCTGAAACAATGTGTCCGAGCACAATTCCCTCACGAACCATAAAATGGCTCTTCTCCCAACTTAGGACTAAATTCATTTCCATACATCGTTTCAGTACCTTAGTCAAGTTCTCGAGGCAGCTATCAAATGATGCACCAAAAACTGAAAAATCATCCATAAATACTTCCAAAAATTGACCAATCATATCAGAAAATATGGCCAACATACATCGTTGAAAAGTGGCTGGTGCATTACAAAGACCAAATGGCATACGTCTAAAGGCAAATGTTCCAAAGGGACAAGTGAAGGTGGTCTTTTCTTGATCTGCAGGAAATACTGGGACTTGATTGTATCCTGAATATCCATCTAAGAAACAAAAGAAACTTTGTCCCGCTAGCCGTTCTAGAATTTGATCGATAAAAGGCAAAGGAAAGTGGTCTTTCCTAGTCACGGCATTCAACTTTCGATAATCTATACACACTCTCCAACTAGTTGATGTGCGAGTAGGAATTGATTCGCCCTTTTCATTTTTAATCACGGTAATACCCGATTTTTTAGGTACTACTTGGATTGGACTGACCCATTGGCTATCTGAAATTGGATAAATGATACCAGCATCAAGCCATTTTACTACTTCTTTCTTAACAACATCCCTCATGTTTGGATTTAGCCTTCGTTGCATGTCTCTATGTGGTTTGGCTTCAATTTCACTATGAATGTGGTGCATGCAAACGGAAGGGTCAATTCCCTTAAGATCAGCTATTGTCCATCCAATTGCCTCTTTATGTTCTTTAAGTACATCTACCAATTTATCTTCTTGCTCAGAGGTTAGGGTAGATGCAATGATTACTGGAAGGGTGTCATTGGGTCCAAGGAATGAATATTTTAAGTCATCTGGAAGAGGTTTCAACTCTAGTTGGGGTGGTTCTTCCAAGGATGGTATTAAAGGACTTGGTTTAGTTGGAAGTGGTTCATATTTTATAGTCCAAGGAGGGATGGTGTCGAACTTAGGTGGTTCTAATAACATGTTTATCTCTTTGGTATACTCATCAATATCAAAGTCATCTATTCCAAAATGTGTAAGACATGTTTGTAAAGGATCCGAATCAATCAAACTTTGGAATTTCTTATCTACTACTTCCTCTATCATGTTTACTTCATTTAAATCATACACAGGTGGTCCTTGGGAAGCATTAAAAATATTTAATCTCATCTTCTTGTTTCCAAAAGATACATCCATCACACCTGTTCTACAATTTATACATGCATTAGCGGTAGCTAGAAAAGGTCTTCCAAGGATGATGGGAATTTGGTTAGGATTACCGCTAGATTCCATATCTAACACAAGGAAGTCGACAGGAAAATAGAATTCATCCACCTTTACTAATACATCTTCCAATATTCCACGAGGTTCTTTGACTGATCTATCTGCCAATTGTAGTGTTACTGTAGTGGGTTTCAACTCTCCAAATCCGAATAACTCATACACTGAACTTGGGAGAAGGTTTACACTCGCACCCAAATCTAATAATGCTTTCTTGATTGTGAAGTTTCCTATGACACATGATATAATCGGGGTACCAGGATCTTTTAGTTTGGGTGGGGTTATTTGCTGAACAACTGAGCTGACTTGCTCAGTCAAATGTATCTTTTTTGGTATTTGTGTTTTGCTTTCCGTTTTTGTGTGCATAGATCCTTCAAAAATTTGGCATAAGCCGGAACTTGCTTGATAGCATCGAGAAGAGGTAAGTTTATTTGGACTTGCTTAAATAACTCAAGCATCTCATTCATTTTTATATTCTTCTTATCTGAAGGCAAAGGAGATTCTAAAGCACTAGGGAATGGGGCTTTAGGTGTGATTGCTTGATCATTGAATTCCTTTTCTTCTTCATTTCTTCTCTTTTCTGGTTTAGCCACTTCTAATTTCTGGGTTGGTTCAGGTGGGTTCAATGTTTTTCCACTTCTGAGAGTCATGACTGATTTAGCATGTTCTGGAATTTGTCAGGACTATTGGAACCTTCAGCCATGAATTGTCCTTTCGGGTTATCGATAGGCTGACTAGGTAACTTACCCTCCTCCCTTCTACTGAATGCTGTGGCTAATTGACCTATCTGAGTTTCTAGTTTTGCAATAGATTGTGTGTGGGAGTGAAGGATTTGGTATTCATTTCTAGCCCTTTCAATGCTTGTAACACTTTGTCTTCAAAAGTAGGATGATTATTCGGTGGAGGTTGTGGGATGTTTGGATATTGTGAATATGGCATGCTTCTAAAATTGGTTTCTTGATAATTAGGTCTGATCGATGAATTGGCTACAGGTTGAGGTTTCCAAGAAAAATTTGGTGATTTCGCCAGCCAGGATTGTAAGTATTTGCAATGGATCATTTCCTGTTCTAGGAGCTAATCGGGTTTGGGCTTGGTGGGCTTGCTCTTGAACAAGTTCAGGAAATTGGTATGCAGCTGGACATTCACCTATAGAATGGGTTGGACTCGAACAAATTATGCAGACCTCATGTAATTGAGTAGATAGAATTCGGTCAAGTTTATGGGATAATTCATCTACCTTAGTATAGATATCTGTAGAATGACCTATTTCATATATTCCACCTCTTTTAGGTCCTATGGGAGGGTCTCGACGAGCAACTGACATGTGATGTAATGAATTCTCACTCAATGTCTCAAAGAGTTGCCAAGCTTCATGTTCATTTTTTAACATAAATGTCCCACCACATGAAGCATCAACCATTTGCCGATGCTTTTCTGATAAACCATCATAAAAGCACTGAACCAGTTGCCATTTGGGTATAGCATGATGTGGACATTTTCTAATCAGTTCTTTGAATCTCTCCCATGTCTCATGGAACATTTCTCCATCTGTCTGGGAAAAACTTGTTATGGCTTTTCTAATTTGATTCGTTTTTCCTATAGAAAATATTTCTTAAGAAATTCTCTCTGAAGATGATCCCAAGTTGAAATTATAACAGTGTCTAGTGAATTTAACCAATACTTGGCTTTATCTTTTAGGGAAAAAGGGAATAACTTAAGCCTAAGTGCATCATCAGAGAAATTTTGAATCTTGACAGTTGAGCAAATTTCCAAGAATTCATCTAAGTGTTTGTAGGGATCCTCATTTGTAAGTCCATAGAAAGATGGTAACATTTGGATTACACTTGACTTAATTTCATATTGGACAGCCTCTACTGGAGGCACTTGAATGCAGGGAGAGTAGGTATACCTTGAAGGAGTGAAATACTCTTTTAACTGTCGTGGTTGATTATTTTCGTTATTAGGATCCATAATTCTGAGTCTGTTTGCTCTAATAGTTCTTTCTATCTCAGGATCTAAGGGTATAAGGTTGGGTTGCAACGATCGGCGACCAAGCATACACCCTAACAATGACTCTAAAGCAAACAATAATTCAGTTTTTTTTTTAATAGAAGAAAAAGAGGGAGATTCTAAAGAAAATACCCTAAAAGATTCCTAGAACTAAGAGGAATGAATAATTTAATTAGGGTTTAATAATTCTTAGCAATCAAGTTAACAAAAATTAGACTCTCTATTCTAGGTTTACCCTATATCTAGACAGCTCCTAACTTTTGGAGCCCTCCAAGGCTGATTAACCCTAAGGTCATACTCCAGCTAGACACCAGTTAAGCAGTCAAAGACTCGCCTTGTCCTATTGAGCTCGAGTCCTTAGGGGCTGACGTCTAATTAATTTTAGAGTTAAAGGTTTGGGTTAATGCAAAATGAAGGATGTGTTTGTGGGCTAAGGAAAGGTGATGAAATCCCCACCTTATCTTGATTAGGGGTTTGTGCCCTTAAAGTTAATTATGAAAATGCTATGCAACAATCAGATGTCCAGCTCTTGAAATTATCAAACAAAATTAATCTAATTATTATTATTTTTTTTAAGATTTTTGTAATTAGGTTTCTAATTTCCTAATAAATTATGAGATGTCAATGGAAGAATTTTGAGTTTTGCAGAAAATAAATCCACCTAAGTCAATCTAAGCATAGAAATAAAATAATTATTTTTTATATATTTTATTTTATTATATATATATATATTCTTAAATTAATTATATTTTATGGAAGGTGTCTTAGGGTTTTCTTTCAGTTTTTTTTAGGTAAGTTAATTAAAAGAAAATTTTGATTAGGTTAAATTGGATTTGTGGCAAAAAGGAAAGTAATAATATTTTTGTTAAAAAGAAAATATGCAATTCTAACAATTAAGGAAATAAAATAAAAGATAATAACTATTCAAAAATTAAAATACGAATAAAATTAAGAGAAAATTAATCTAATTTTTTTAGTTTTATATGTATTTTTTATTTTTTTTCTTCAAAGGCATAAGCTATCACCTTCTCATTTGCATTAGAATGCATCCCAATCATTTTCGAGAAGCATCCGTGTATAGGGTGAATCCTCCAGATCCTAACGGAAGGGTAAGGATGGGGGTTGACACTAGGCGTTGCTTCAGCTCCTGAAAACTTCTCTCACACTCCTCAGTCCAATCAAACTCCGCTTGCTTTTGGGTCAAGCGAGTTAGGGATAGAGCAATGCGAGAGAAGCCCTCCACGAATCTGCTTCAAAATTAATCTAATTTGCGTCGTTAAATTTCTAAAATTGAGCTCTTTAAATTGATAAGGTTTTTCCTAAAATATTATATAAATATTAAAATATTAAATAATAATAGGTACGTTGAATTATTAATAGATTTAGTGATAATTATTTATGTGTTTATCAAATATCTAAAAATGGCATAACTATGGACCCAAAGAAGATTGAGGCAGTTATAAACTAGAGTCGGCCTTCCAATGTAACTAAAATCAGAAGCTTCGTAGGGCTGGCTGGATATTATCACAGATTCGTGGAGGGCTTCTCTCGCATTGCTCTATCCTTGACTCGCTTGACCCAAAAGCAAGCGAAGTTTGATTGGACTGAGGAGTGTGAGAGAAGTTTCCAAGAGCTGAAGCAACGCCTAGTGTCAAACCCAGTCCTTACCCTTCCGTCAGGATCTGGAGGATTCACCCTATACAGGGATGCTTCTCGGAAAGGATTGGGATGTGTTCTAATGCAAAATGAGAAGGTGATAGCTTATGTCTCCAGGCAGTTAAAGCCATACGAGCAAAATTATCCTACCCATGACCTGGAGTTGGCCGTCGTGATTTTTGCCTTGAAGATTTGGTGGCATTATCTGTATGGAGAGACATGTGATGTATATACAGACTACAAAAGTCTGAAGTACATCTTCACTCAAAGGAGTTAAACTTGAGGCAGAAGAGGTGGATGGAGCTACTAAAAGATTATGATCTGAACCTGCACTATCACCCAGGGAATGCCAATGTGGTAGTTGATGCCTTGAGTAGGAAGTCCTCCTCGGAGTTAGCTTCTATGATCACTTCTCAGCCTCACATCCAGAGGAACCTTGAGAAGTTGGAGGTTGGATTGCGAGTACAGCGGTCCGCTGGGCAGGTAGCAGCACTTGTACTCCAACCCACCCTGATTGATCGGATCAAGTCTTCCCAGAAAAAAGACTTGGACCTACAAAAGATTAAAGAAGCTGTGAAGTCAGGGGTTCAAAATGAATTTGCTATAATAGAGGATGGATCCCTGAGATTTGATGACATGCTTTGTGTGCCAAATGTGGAGGATCTAAGGGCAGAGATTCTGAGGGAGGCCCACTATTCTCCCTATAAGTGCACCCAGGAGGCACCAAGATGTACAGAGACCTAAAAGAAAACTTTTGGTGGAAGGGAATGAAAAGAGAGATTGCTCAGTATGTGGCCAAATGTTTAGTATGTCAGCAAATAAAGGCTGAGCATCTCTTTAGTCTTTGATGATTACACAGTGGAAATGGGAGAAAATCACTATGGATTTCGTGACTGGATTGCCTAAGACCCCTAGGAGCAATGATGCAGAATGGGTCATTGTAGACAGATTGACAAAGTCAGCCCATTTTCTGCCATTTAAGGTTGGGATCTCCAGTGAAAGATTGGCCAACATGTATATTGAGCAAATTGTGAAGCTTCATGGTATTCCTGTATCTATTGTATCAGATCGGGATACTAGGTTTGTGTCCCAATTATGGAAGAGCCTTCATAGAGCTCTGGGGACCAAACTAAACTTCAGCACAGCCTTTCATCCTCAGACAGATGGGTAGTCTGAGAGGACCATACATACCCTAGAGGACATGTTGCGAGCCTATGTGATGGACTTGGATGGTGCTTGGGACAACCACTTATCTTTAGTGGAATTTGCTTATAATAATAGTTACCAAGCCAGTATCCAGATGGCTCCATTTGAGGCCTTGTATGGTAGAAAATGCAGATCTCCCTTATGTTGGGATGATGTGGGGAAGAGAAGATTGTTGGGCCCCGAACTGATTTGGCAGGTAGTAGAGAAGGTGCAGTTGATCAAAGAATGACTCCGCACAGCTCAGAGCCGACTGAAGAGCTATGCTGATGTGAGAAGAAGAGAGCTAGAATTTCAGATTGGGGACCATGTCTTTCTGAAGATATCACCAACCAAAAATGTGATGAGATTTGGGATTAAAGGTAAGCTAAGTCCTCGATACATTGGGCCATTTGAGATTCTGAGTAAAGTAGGAGAGGTAGCTTATAGCCTGGCATTACTTCCGGCACTCTCTGGGGTACATAATATATTTCATGTATCTATATTGAGAAAGTACATTCCTGACCCCAGCCATGTGATAGTTTGAGCCAATACAGTTAAGGAATGATCTGAAATATGAAGAGCATCCTGTGCATATTGTGAACCGCAAGGATCAAGTCTTAAGACGGTGTAGCATTCCCTATGTCAAGGTTCAGTGGAGTAACCATTCTGAGAGGGAAGCTACTTGGGAGCTTGAGGAGGAAGTGAAAAAGAAATATCCTTATCTGTTTGTATCTTAGTATATGTAAATGAAAAGATAAGTATTCTTATTATTCTAAATGTACATCAATTTCGAGGCCGAAATTTTTATAAGGAGTAGAGAATGTGAGCCTGTTTCCCCTGTGGTGCCACCCGCGTGCATTACATGGACGGCGCCCGTCAGTCAAGGAAGAGGGGCGCGTTAGCATACCTCTTCACATAAGCAGCAGGGGAGGGCTAGTCCTCCCCTCGCCACTATAAATGGGGAGGGAGAGGGGAGCCTCTCCCTTCATCTATCACTATCAACCATTAGGTATTCTCCCCCCCCCCCCTCTCGTCTTTGAATTCACAATGACGAAGAGGCAGAGAGAAGGAGAATGAAAGGAATTCCTTCCGTTACTGTACCCGGCCACTCGAGGTGGCCAGAGGAGGAGGAGTGGTGGTGTTCGGCCGCTCGAGACGGCCGAAGAAGGATGCTGGAGGGCCCGGGCGACCCTCCCTTCTTTTGGAACCAAGCCGCTCTGCGGCTTGGTTCGGGCCCGACGGAGTGCCCGCCGGCTGGCTGGGCCCGGGCTGCATTGGGCAACCTCCACCGGTGCCGGGGCAGCGTCCGTTGGAGGTTCGGCCAGCCATGGTGGCCGACCGTGCCACCGGCACGGGTAATAGCCGCGGAAAGAACGGGAGAGAAAGAGAGAGATTGAGGGAGAAAGAGAGGAGAGGGAGCGCGGCCACAGTGGCAGCCAGCTTCGGGCCGACCGTCGGTGGCCGGGCCCCCCTTGGGAGTGGCCGGTGGTGGCCCTGGCCGCCGGCACAAATCTCCCCTGTTTAGGATGAAACAGGGGAGGCGGGGAAAAAGGGGAGCGGGCCCTATTGGGCCGTTCTCCTTTTGGGCCCTACTGGGCCGGCTCACGAGCAATTTTTGGGCCATGATTTGGACCCCGTATTGGCCAAAAATAAAAAAATAAAAATATGCCCCAGATTAGTGTTGATCCTAGTTTCTTGGGGTATTTTTATTTTTCCATTTGGGCTTATATTGGGAGATATTCAAGCCCCAAGTTGGCCCAAGGATTGAACTGGGTAGAGTTAAAAGCTATTTTGATATGCTAATTTTGGGGACTAAAAATTGGAAATTGATGCTGTAGGTATCCAGGTGCTTAAATAGCCGAATTACATTTTTGGATTAGCGCCAGGAGGTAAGTAAGTCATTTATCATAATTTTTATAAATTATTAAAATATAAAAATTATGTATTTAAATGCTATATTGATATATATTGCATTATTTAAAAAATGAGAAAATGGAATGGTATTATTATTTGCAAATGAGCATTTACTATGATTAGTTTATTATTTATTGTATTTTATAAATAATTGGGTATCTATGTGGACAACTGATCAATTGGCATGACTTTGAACTTGTTAAAAGTTTTATAAATATACATGTGTATTTAACATTTAATTCATTGTAATTATGAAAAGTATATGGATTGCATTTTTGCAATGATACATGCTATTTGGCAAATGTGACATGAAAATGATACTTTGTGTATATGATAATATGTCCCACCATGTCCGCTATGATATGATATGATGTGATATGTTGCATGACTTACTTGGACCGGGACCCATCTCCATAGGGGGGTATATGGAGAACACACACCCAGGAGGTATGCTGTGACAGGATATGGCAATATTATGCCACATGGCACCGGACCCATCTCCATAGGGGGGTATATGGAGAACACACACTTTTAGGGTGTGTTGTATGATATGATATGATGTGAGTTCATGACGCTGGTTCCAGGACCCTGACTCCTAGGGGATATTTATGGAGGATACACCAAGGGGGTGTTACACCCGAGGGGGGTGTTCTGTGTACATAGTGTGTGGCGTGGGACATTGGTATAAAATGCATTTTTACATGCTATTTACAATGGTACAGTGGTTTTATTCTGAAATTGCATATTCTTGAAATGCTATATATAGCAATTGCTTCCAAAATTATTTTGAGCATATGATGCATGTTTTGATAACATGGTAAAATGTATTTGAAACATGGAAGCTTGTCAGACGTTTATTATGGAAAATTTAAGTAATTACATTATATTATAGTTGGCTTACTTATTGAGTGTGAGCTCATTTAAATCTCACAATGATTTTCAGAGCCACAGAACTGAAGATGGGAATATGGGGTAGTTGGAGCAGCTATTAGAGTAACCTAGATCTATACTTTGTTGTACCCCATTGAATTATGTATTTTGGGCATGTAGCCTAAAACCTATGATTATGGTTTGTATTAAGAACAATTTGAATTGGATGATATATAGTTATTACCCCTTCTTATATTAAATGTTATATTTCGGACGCCTTGCATGCCAGGCATTCGGCGGGTTGCCACCCTTAGATCCAATAGGGTATGGGGCGTGACAGCTTATGTGGTATTAGAGCCTAGGTTTGACCTTAGGACAAACACAAGATGACACTAGGCAGAACATTAGGATTACATTGGGAGGGTGATAACTTTATTAAAAATTTCAAGTAATATATTTTGAAAGCCTGAAATTTAATGGTTTACAAGGATATTGACTGGAACCTAACCCTGGCAGGAGTTAAGAATGCCACATCGCACTAGGAGTCTGCGGCCTAATGGGAACTCCCAGGCTGGTGACTCTGGCCAGCAGGGAGGCCAGCAAGCTTCTGGAGGCTCTGGTTCCGTTAATTTGGCTGACAATGATCAACCACAATTTTAGGCCCAGTTGCTTCAGGCTCTTGCAGGAATGTCGCAGGCTATGCAAGCCATGCAGCAACAGATCTACAATCAGCCTGCTCGGCTTGCCTCTCCCGCTCCGCAGCCTGTTCAGTCGGCTCCATCTCAGCCCTGGCGGGGAGGGGGCCGGAGCTTTGCTGAGTTCAAGAGCTTGGCCCCTGCTCCTTTTTGTGGATCTACTAATCTGCCGATGCTGAAAAATGGATGAGGGAGATGGTGAAAGCCTTTGCAGCTCATGGTAGCCAAGAGGAGAAGCGAATTAGATTCGCTACCTACCTCCTTCAGGGAGGCATATGATTGGTGGCTACTTGTGGAGCAACTAGTGGACGGACGGGCTATTTCCTGAGGAGAGTTTAAGGAAGTCTTCTATGAAAAATACTTCCCCAATAGTGTGCAGAGGCAAATGCAGTCGAAGTTTGTCAAACTGGAGCAAGGAAATCTCTCTGTGGCGAAGTATGAAGCCGAGTTTATCCGGTTTGCTCGGTTTGCTTCAGACATAGCGGCCACTGAGAGAGCCAAGATCATCAAATTCACCGAGGGACTGAGGCCCAGACTGATGCAAGCAGTCAATGCCTTTGAACTCTCCACATTCAGTGCTGTGGTGAACAAGGCCCTGGTGATTGAGAGGGATATGGTGTGGTCCATAAGCAGTGGGAGCAGCAACAGAGGAAGAAGAAGGGGTCTCCTTCTGGCCAGTCTTCAGGCCAGGCCAAGAAGAAAGGTCCTTATCAGGCCCCCTTAAGACCGAAGAGTACGGAAACCCGTTGCCCTCAATGCGGAAACTTCCACCCGGGCAAGTGGTGCCGCGGACGATTGGTGCCTGCTTCATATGTGGGCAGGTGGGTCACAAGATGGCCACTTGTCCCCTTCGGAGGGATCAGCAGCCTCCTTCGATCAGGGTAGAGGCCAGCAGCAGCAGCCTAGGACCCAGGGAAGGGTCTTTACTCTCACACAGCAGGATGCTGCCGCTTCTAACTCCGTTGTGATAGGTACACCTGTTACTTAAGTACTTGTTTAAGATTATTTCATTCATATGCAATGGGATGCATTGATTATGAATGATAAAAGTAATGTTAAACCTCATGACATCTAAGACAAATTAAACTTTGTGACCAGGTATAATTAAAGTAGGCAACACTTATGCTCAAATCTTAGTAGATCCGGGTGCCACACATTCATTTGTATCTAGCACATATCTCGCCAAGGATGAATCTTTGACACCCGTTCCCTAGAGCAGGAGTTGCACATTGCTCTCCCAAATGGTGATGTTATGAGGGTAGACTCAGTATGCAGATCTTGCCTGATTAACATGGGGGATAGGAGATTGAAGGCCGATCTAATCGTCCTCCCACTAAAAGTCCTTTGATGTTATCCTTGGGATGGACTGGTTGGCCTCCTATCATGCTTCAGTAGACTGTTTCAGGAAGATGGTGATCTTCAAAATTCCTAATCAACCTGAATTCAGTTTTACTGGAAGTCAGGAGCATCTGGCCTCAGTGTTCGTGTCAGCACTACAGGCCGCAAAGTATTTGAAGAAGGGTGGCCAAGGGTTTCTTGCTGTGGTCAAAGACCTTCAGCAGGATGAGGTCAAGTTGGAGGATATTCCAGTGGCTCAAAATTTCCTGATGTATTCCCTGATGATTTGACCGAATTACCCCCAGATCGGGAGGTTGAGTTCACATTGATTTGGCCCCTGGCACTGGACCTATATCCAAGGCCCCGTACCGTATGGCCCCAGCTGAGCTAAAAGAGTTGAAGAGCCAATTGCAGGAGCTCCTTGACCGGGGATTTATCAGACCTAGTGTATCTCCTTGGGGTGCTCCAATATTATTTGTCAAAAAGAAAGATGGAAGTCTTCGGCTCTGCATTGATTACCGAGAAATCAATAAGGTAACAGTGCGGAACAAGTATCCTTTGCCGAGGATTGATGATCTATTTGATCAACTCCAAGGAGCTCGGGTATTCTCGAAGATTGATCTTCGGTCAGGATACCATCAACTCAAGGTCAAGGCTGGGGATGTGCTTAAGACAGCATTCAGGACTAGGTATGGCCACTACGAGTTCTTGGTGATGCCGTTTGGGTTAACTAATGCCCCGGCAGCATTCATGGACTTGATGAACAGAATCTTTAAGCCATACTTGGACCAGTTTGTGGTGGTGTTCATTGATGACATCCTGGTGTATTCTAAAAGCCAGGAGGCATGTGGACCACCTGAAGATTGTTCTGCAAACTCTTCGGGAGAAAAAGCTTTATGCCAAGTTGCAGAAGTGTGACTTCTGGTTGAGCCAAGTATCATTCTTGGGTCATGTAATATCTAAAAATGGCATAACTGTGGACCCAAAGAAGATTGAGGCAGTTGTAACTGGTGTCGGCCTTCCAATGTAACTGAAGTAAGAAGTTTGTGGGGCTGGCTGGATATTTCGCAGATTTGTGGAGGCTTCTCTCGCATTGCTCTACCCCTGACTCGCTTGACCCAAAAGCAAGCGAAGTTTGATTGGACTGAGGAGTGTGAGAGAAGTTTTCAGGAGCTGAAGCAACGCCTAGTGTCAGCCCCCGTCCTTACCCTTCCGTCAGGATCTGGAGGATTCACCCTATTCACGGATGCTTCTCAGAAGGGATTGGGATGTGTTCTGATGCAAAATGAGAAGGTGATAGCCTATGCCTCCAGGCAGTTAAAGCCATACGAGCAAAATTATCCTACCCATGACCTGGAGTTGGCCGCCGTGATTTTTGCCTTGAAGATTTGGCGGCATTATCTGTATGGAGAGACATGTGATGTGTATACAGACCACAAAAGTCTGAATACATCTTCACTCAGAAGGAGTTAAATTTGAGACAGAGGAGGTGGATGGAGCTACTAAAAGATTATGACCTGAACCTGCACTATCATCCAGGGAAGGCCAATGTGGTAGCTGATGCCTTGAGTAGGAAGTCCTCCTCGGAGTTAGCTTCTATGATCACTTCTCAGCCTCACATCTGGAGGGACCTTGAGAAGTTGGAGGTTGGATTGCGAGTACAGCGGTCCGGGCTTGTAGCAGCACTTGTACTCCAACCCACTCTGATAGACAGGATCAAGTCCTCCCAGAAAGAAGACTTGGACCTGCAAAAGATTAAAGAAGCTGTGAAGTCAGGGGTTCAAAATGAATTTGCTATAATGGAGGATGGATCCCTGAGATTTGATGGCAGGCTCTGTGTGCCAAATGCGGTGGAACTAAGAGCAGAAATTCTGAGGGAGGCCCACTACTCTCCCTATACAGTGCACCCAGGAGGCACCAAGATGTACAGAGACCTAAAAGAAAACTTTTGGTGGAAGGGAATGAAAAGAGAGATTGCTCAGTATGTGGCCAAATGTTTATATGTCAGCAAGTGAAGGCTGACATCAAAGGCCTGCGGGACCTCTTCAATCTCTGATGATTCCACAGTGGAAATGGGAGAAGATCACTATGGACTTCGTGACTGGTCTGCCTAAGACCCCTAGGAGCAATGATGCGGTGTGGGTCATTGTAGACAGATTGACGAAGTCAGCCCATTTCCTGCCATTCAGGTTGGGATTTCCAGTGAGAGATTAGCCAACATGTATATTGAACAAATTGTGAGGCTTCATGGTGTCCCCGTATCTATTGTATCAGATCGGGATACTAGGTTTGTGTCCCAATTTTGGAAGAGTCTTCATAGGCTCTGGGGACCAAATTGAACTTCAGCACAGCCTTTCATCCTCAGACAGATGGGCAGTCTGAGAGGACCATACAGACCCTGGAGGACATGTTGCGAGCCTGTGTGATGGACTTGGGTGGTGCTTGGGACAACCACTTATCTTTAGTGGAATTTGCTTACAATAATAGTTACCAAGCCAGTATCCAGATGGCTCCATTTGAGGCCTTGTATGGTAGAAAATGCAGATCCCCTTATGTTGGGATGATGTGGGGGAGAGAAGATTGTTGGGCCCTGAACTGATTCGGCAGACAGTAGAGAAGGTGCAGTTGATAAGGAACGACTCCGCACAGCTCAGAGCCGACAGAAGAGCTATGCAGATGTGAGAAGAAGGGAGCTAGAATTTCAGGTTGGAGACCATGTCTTTCTGAAGATATCACCAACCAAAAATGTGATGAGATTTGGGATTAAAGGTAAATTGAGTCCACGATACATTGGGCCATTTGAGATTCTGAGTAAAGTAGGGGAGGTGGCTTATAGCCTGGCATTACCTCCGGCTCTCTGGGGTACACAATGTATTTCATGTATCTATGTTGAGAAAGTACATTTCTGACCCCAGCCATGTGATACAGTTTGAGCCCATGCAGTTAAGGAATGATCTGACATATGAAGAGCATCCTGTGCGTATTGTGGACCGCAAGGACCAAGTCTTAAGACGGCGTAGCATTCCCTATGTCAAGGTTCAGTGGAGTAACCATTCTGAGAGGGAAGCTACTTGGGAGCTTGAGGAGGAAGTGAAAAAGAAATATCCATACCTATTTGTATCTTAGTATATGTAAATGAAAAGATAATATTCTTATGATAATTCTAAATGTACATCAATTTCGAGGCCAAAATTTTTATAAGGAGGGAGAATGTGAGCCCTGTTTCCCCTGCGGTGCCACCCGCGTGCATTACATGGGCGGCCCCATCAGTCAAGGAAGAGGGGGCGTTAGCACCCCTCTTCACACGAGCAGCAGGGGAGGGCTGGTCCTCCCCTTGCGCTATAAATGGGGAGGGAGAGGGGAGCCTCTCCCTCCATCATCACCATCAACCATCAGGTATTCCCCCCCCCCCCCCCCCCCACTTTTTCAAGAGAGAGAGAGAGAAGGAGAACGGGAGGAATTTCTCCGTTACCGTGCCGGCCGCTCGAGGCGGCCGGGGGAGGATGCTGGAGGGCCGCCGGGCGGCCCTCCCTTCTTTTGGAACCAAGCCGCTCCGCGGCTTGGTTCGGGCCCGGCGGAGTGCCCGCCGGCTCGCCGGGCCCGGGCTGCTGGGCGCCTCCACCGCCGGGCAGCGTCCGGTGGAGGTCCGGCCGGCCATGGTGGCCGGCCGTGCCACCGGCACGGGTAAGCCGTGGAAAGGGAGAGAGAGAGAGAGATAGAGGAGAAAGAGAGAGAGGAGGAGCGGCCACAGTGGCGGCCGGCTCCGGGTCGGCCGTCGGCGGCCGGGCCCCCGGGGAGTGGCCGGCCGGCCGCCGCCGGCACAAATCTCCCCTGTTTCGACGAAACAGGGGAGGCGGGGGAGAAAGGGGAGCGGGCCGTTGGGCCGTTCCCTTTTGGGCCCTATTGGGCCGTTTCGCGAGCATTTTTGGGCCACGATTTGAACCTCGTATTGGGTAAAAAATGGAAAAATAAAATATGCCCCGGATCAGTGTTGATTCTAGTTTCTTGGGTATTTTTATTTTCCCATTTGGGCTTATGTATTGGGAGATATTCAAGCCCCAAGTTGGCCCCGGGATTAAACTGGGTAGAGCTAAAAGCTATTTTGATATGCTAATTTTGGGGACTAAAAATTGGGAAATTGATGCTGTAGGTACCCAGGTGCTTAAATAGCCGAATTACATTTTTGGATTAGCGCCAGGAGGTAAGTAAGTCATTTATCATAATTTTTATAAATTATTAAAATATGAAAATTATGTATTTAAATGCTATATTATATATTGCATTATTAAAAAAAAAGAAAATGGAATGGTATTATTATTTGCAAATGAGCATTTACTATGATTAGTTTATTATTTATTATATTTTGCAAATAATTGGGTATCTATGTGGACAACTGATCAATTGGCATGACTTTGATTGTTAAAAGTTTTATAAATATACATGTATTTAACATGTTTAATTCACTGTAATTATGAAAGTATATGGATTACATTTTTGCAATGATACATGCTATTTGGCAAAGACATGAAAATGATACTTTGTGTATATGATAATATGTCCCACCATGGTCCGCTATGATATGATATGATGTGATATGTTGCATGACTCACTTGGCATCGGGACCCACTTCATAGGGGGGTATATGGAGAACACACACCCAGAAGGTGTGCTGTGACAGGATATGCAATATTATGCCACATGGCACCGGGACTCATCTCCATAAGGGGGTATATGGAGAACACACACTTTTAGGGTGTGTTGTAGTATGATATGATATGATGTGAGTTTATGACGCTGGTTCCAGGACCCTGACTTAGGATATTTATGGAGGATACACCCGAGGGGGTGTTACCCCTGTACATAGTGTGTGGCCATGGGTCATTGGTATAAAAATACATTTTTACATGCTATTTACAATGGTACAGTAGTTTTATTCTGAAATTGCATATTCTTGAAATGCTATATATAGCAATTGCTTCCAAAATTATTTTGAGCATATGATGCATGTTTTGATAACATGGTAAAATGTATTTGAAACATGAAAGCTTGGCAGATGTTTATTATGAAAAATTTGAGTAATTACATTATTATAATTAGCTTACTTATTGAGTGTGAGCTCATTTAAATCTCACAATGTTTTTCAGAGCCACAGAACTGAAGATGGAAAATATGGGGTAGTTGGAGCAGCTATCAGAGTAACCTAGATCTAATACTTTGTTGTAGCCCCATTGAATTATGTATTTTGGGCATGTAGCCTAAAACCTATGATTATGGTTTGTATTTAGAACAATTTGAATTTGGATGATATATAGTTATTACCCCTCCTTATATTAAATATTATATTTCGGGACGCCTTGCATGCTAGGCATGCGGCAGGTTGCCACCCCTATATCCAATACAGGGTCTGGGGCGTGATAAGATAGAATGGTTGCCACAATTTAATCAGGACTCAGTGGCAATCGAAGAACCAAGGAAGAGTAATTAAATAGGAGGGAAAGATAGAGTTTTCCTCTTCAAAATCCTTTTTTTAGGGTTGGATGAGTTAACTCAGTCAAGTTCCGCACATATTGTTCCATGATTTGATTCGCGAGTTGATTTTAAGTCAATTTGAATTGAATCTCACATCTAGTCTTTCCCCTTTTTTATTTTTTTAATCATTCTGGACTAATCAAATGGACTAGGCCTATTTAGTTCTTGGATTTAATACAATTCTTCCTTTAGTCATACTCTTTAGTCAAAAAAATAAATAAATAAAACTTGCTCAATTTCAAAAAATAACACTTCAATCGAACATCATGTGAACAAGTTTGGGCTTCCAAAAGCTCGATGCCTGATTGGGCTATTCAATATTGTGGATCCCACTCTTAGAACCTTTCCTATAAGAACTTTTTTATCTTTCTTTAATGGCCAAAGTGATACATATTGAGATTGATATCAATGAGGTTTCTAAAATCATGAACTGGTATCGAACCAGTAATGCCCTAGTAATTCAAACCGAT
This sequence comes from Calamus simplicifolius, assembly GCA_900491605.1. Classification (NCBI taxonomy): domain Eukaryota; kingdom Viridiplantae; phylum Streptophyta; class Magnoliopsida; order Arecales; family Arecaceae; genus Calamus; species Calamus simplicifolius. The sequence continues at coordinate 34,303 of UESW01004135.1, read as the reverse complement.
TCTCTCTCCTCTCTTATTTGCTATATAAGTAAATGTCATTGTCTTTCCTTTTTTTTTTTATTTACTTAAATTTTTTTATGAAAATAAAAAAATACCTTCCATTTAAATTTAACAAAAATATTACAAAAATTATTTTTAAAAAAATAAAAGGTTAACAATAAATATAAAGATTTTAAAAAATTTTAGTTTAGCAAATATCAGGATAAAGTACTTTTAGTTTAAATAAAAATTTTAAAAAATCAATTTAACTTAGAAATACTAAGAAAATAAAATACTAAAAAAATATCTTAAAATATAATTTGTATGATTTTGATCAAATTTACAAGATTTTCAAACTTAGATAGAATTAAAGAGATAGGATTATAGTAATAGTAAATCTCATTTTGATTTACTCTAATTTAATTCAAAACTCATCTTTAAGAAAAAGACTTCAACCTCTTATCTATCTTTTCTTATGAAAAGATGTTGTAGGATCTTGGAGTGGATCCAATTAACCTGTTGACAGATCAAAACCACGTAATATTAGCTATTTTTTTATGAAGATTAAATTACAAAAGAGTACCAATAGCTACCTCTTTTACTTTTCTACTGAACATTCTTATATAAAAAATACGGGAAACTTCAAATTTTCATCAAATGTTTTATAAAAATTATTTTCTAAAATTATACTTTTTTAATTAGAAAATGAAATATGATGCTCTTGCCAAAAGAAATGATATTGTTCTCCTAATTAGAGGTTATTCATAGCTTTAAAGGCGAGGAAAAATATAATATATAATTCTTGTTGGCCAAGTCATAGAGTTTTTCATTGATGTAGATGTTTTTACCAAAGGGCTCTAATTATATTTTTATAATAATACACTTTATCAACACGCTATTTAGGATATATTTTTTGAGAGTTTAAATCCAACTAAATTACTATACTCTCTCCTACCTAATTAACAATTTTAGTTGTACGATTGAAGGTCCACTTGGATGAAGAAAAATAGAGGAAAGGAAAGGAGAAAGAAAGAGAGAGGCTATAAAAACTTTTATTTAAAAGAAAATAAAAATAAAGAAGAAAAACAGAAGAAATGATACTCAATTCTTTCTATTCCTTCTTCAAAGGTTTTTTTTAGCATCTGAATTAAATGTAAAGAAGAAAGAAAAAATATTTTATAAATTATATCCTCCTTTCTCCTTCCTCTTCCTTTCTTGCCAAAGAAAAAGGTTATAACTCTTCTCTTCTTTTCATTTTTTTTTCTTTTTTCTCTTCTTTCTTTCTTTCCAAATATCCAAACATCTAAATAGGCCTTAAATATTCCTTGTATCTTTATTTCAATTTTTTTAAAAAGAATCCCTCGTTGTACATTATATATTCTAGCATTAGCAACCCAAGTCATCCAACTATCAAGCAGTAGCAGCAGTAGATTTTTAAAAAAATTGATAGATGATTTTAAAAAAAGTAAAAAAGAAAAAGCTTTTTGGTGGAGTAATCATTTATGAAGAAAATTATACATAAAATAAAGTTTCTAAAATTATAATATGCTTAAGATTGGGCCTGGAATTCCCATTATAAAACCTCATAAGAAGCATTTGATGTCTTACCATCAATCTATCGCATTGCGAGAAGGTGGTGTGCACTCAGGAAAGTAATATATGCAACATGGAGCCACAGCAACAATTAGAGAAAATTTCAATAGGCTGCCATAATTTTTAAAGAATAATAACAATAATAACAAAAAGCCTAGGTTAGTTGTTAGAGTATTTTTAAATAATTATTAGATAAGAATTAATTCAAACAGAATCTTAATTTTACTCATCAAAACATGATATCATCCCTCTTCTACTCAAAAATAAAAAATAAAATAAAAAATTGTGCCCCCTTCAAAAATTTTAGGAATAAGAATGCTGTGAGAAGAAAAGGAAAAGATTGCCTGAGAATGAACAATCAACAAATATAATTAGATACAGTCAAAATATTTTGTAAAATAAATACAATCCCCCTTCCAAAGACCCTAAAATCGAAAGAAGAATGTATCCATCAAAACTTTACTTTAGGTAGTGTTTGAAATAGGTATTCCCAAAAGCCGGATATCTCCTGGATATCCCCTCTTATTCTCAAAAGTCATAACTATAAGGGATAGCTGAAAATAAAGTTAACCAAAGGGATAATCCTTGATCAACCATGGTTAACCATGCCATGGGTTATCCTCTCAATTTATTTCCTAGAAAATGCAGGAATAGCTGGTTATCCATTTAAATAAGGTAGTGTTTAATAGAAAAAATATTATTCATGGATAAGTGTACGGGATAGAGTTTGTCCCCTGGCTATTCCTAGAGATATCCCTTGGCTATCCCATTGATCATATCAAATGCAAGAAGGTAAATCCATAGGATAATTTTTTTTACTCTTATTTGAAAGGATAACCAACTATTCCTGCATTTTCTAGGGAATAAATTGAGGGGATATCCCATGGTTAACCATGGTTAACCATGGATTATCCCTTTGGTTAACTTTATTCCTAGCTATCCCTTGTAGTTATGGCTTTTGGGAATAAGAGTGGATATCCAGGGGATATCCTCTCTTATCCCCTGTTTCAAACACTACCTAAGAGTAAAAAAAAGTTATCCTATAGATTTACCTTTTTACATTTGATATGATCAATGGGATAGCCAAGGAATATCCCTAGGGATAGCCAGGGGATAAACTATATTCCGTATACTTATCCATAGATAATATTTTTTCTATCAAACACGATCTTAGTGATTTTCCTCATGATTACACTATTCTGTGTGGATAGAAATGATCCAATTTTACGCATGAATTACATATTTTTTTTTAAAAAGACTCATTATCACTTCCTATACTACATTCAACCATCTTTCAAAGGAAATTGGAACAACGGACTCCAACTAAAATAGAATTCTTATTCACTTGCATAAGTAATAATGATTGATATCATCTAAATAAGCACCAGATGACCTATTTGATAAGAAGATCACTAAGCTTATTTAATATATAAAAAAATTGAGTTTAAATTAAAATTCAACTTAGCAATAAGTTAATCATGAATGTTTTAGTACTACAAAAAATAAATAAAAATTTGACTTAAGCTTGACAACAAGCTAATTTGAGTCTGTTTAGTTTAAATGTTGCCCTAATGATGGGCCAACAATTATTTATATAACTATCAAAAGTTAGTCATTTAAAAATATTTCATAGGCAACAACTAATTTAAATAGAATCTTGAGCATGAATACTTGTAGCTTAGGTAATATATTAAATAGACTTTGAATCTGAACATTTGAGTTTAAGGGCCTTTTTGAATTAGTTGTTGGCTCTAATCAATAACAACAGCTGTTTTGATCACTATTTATTGAAAAATTTTAGCATTTTGAGCATACAATTAACATAAAAAATTTTTGTGCATCGTGCACGATGCAGAATGCGCATATTGTGCACAATAATTGGTTGTGCATACTGTAAAAATATTTTTATTCTTGCATATGCGATCGTATGCATGATTAATCGTCAAGCATAATGCGCATGCTTCTGCATCATATACGATATAAAAAAATTTTGAACGATACAGACATTTGAAGAAATAATTTATTATTACTAAAATTCAGCTAATTAAAGGTAGATGAGACAGTGTTCGTTCGTAAGGTGGTCCAGTGCAATCAAGTTATCGGTAATCGGAGGCTGACAAATGTCGTGCAGTTCGTGCCAGTACAAAAGATCACCACACATTTCACATACAGTAGGAGAACATCGCATCATATGCTCGATCGTATGGTTGATGACATTAAAAATGAGTCACCGTCACAATGTCTACGGGTTTTCAATATTGGCGACTTGGGAAGCCCCGTCATATCCCGAAGAACGGCATTCTAAAAGCCTTTTGGATAGAAAACATAGAAATAAATAAATAAATAAAGGAAATAAGAAAGGTACGGTAAGAAAGGGAAATAAAAAAAAAAAAAAAATGAAAGGCAAAGAAAAGTGTAACTACTCATGTGTCTAAGCAAGCAGCATCCACGAACCCATTTCGTTACAAGAAAGCAAGATAGACAAGGTCCACACCAACTTGAACCATTACATCCCAAAAAGAATTTAATTGATACTTGTTCATCTTCCTTAACCGGTTATAAACACATGATCATGATCATAACCACCAGGATGTAGCACTTTTCATCACAGTTTACCCCTTAAAGAGGACGTCGCCAGGGCACATGATCATAACCATCAGGCAGAATTCTAGAGGTGGCCTCCATAGATTCAAGGGATTTTAGAGGTGGCCCTCACAGATTCAAGGGCACATGATCATAATCACCAAATAGGATTCTAAAGATGGTTCCCACATGTTCAAAAGATGGTCTCATCCCTCATGGATGTAGCACTTTGCCTTGTATAACACTTAGCTTCTATACTTCCGACTGTTGCCTGACTCTAATACCATATTATAACGATTCAAACCGTAGGCCTACAGAACCTATGAACCCATTTCGTTACAAAAAAGCAAGACGAATAAGGTATATATCAATTTAGGCCATCACAGCCCAAAAAGAATCCAATTGGTACTTGTCCATCTTCCTTAACCGATTATAAACCATATAATCAACCCCCTATCTCAGTAAGCCCCACTCCACCACCAACAACCTTTTTCGGTCGATGTACGGTCATTATTTATCTTGCCTTATATTGGCCCCCCCCCCCAGTCTCTAATCGAACTCAAATATATCCACTCAACCCCCAGTTGTTGGCTGCGGAGCGTTGCCCTGTAAGAAGCTTTGCTTGACCCTATCAGAGATGTTGCCGTAGCCTCCAGCTATCTCCATGGTTGGCTAAACCCTTATCACTATTACTGAGTCAACCTCCAATGAGTTGGAAGAATGGCGATCAAGGGCTCGGTGTGGGGAAGAAGATGATGGCGGAGTCCAATTAATATTAAACCTGAGCCAATTAAACTCAGACGGAGTCCAATTAATTCAGGTCTGAGTCAATTGGTTGAAATTAGGTCAGGTCTGAACCCAAATTAAACCCAGATCGGCTCAATTCCATCACACTCAAAATCAAATTTATTTGATTATGGTTGCTTTAGCTACGGATCAAGATGTAAATTACTTTATTTACTTTTGACTCAAATACTTAGCTTTTAGAGAATAAATTATAATAGTTATGAAATAAATATTCTTTTCCTTGTCTAAAAGCCGTGGTTCAGTGGTCTCAAGAGTTGATATTACAATAGCATACGCTCTAAATTGCTGAATATTTATTTCATTACCCACTACAATGCAGTCTCATATTTTATACAGGCTTATTTTATGGAAAAAGAAATCAGCTTAATGAAAAAAGAGGAAAAGCAAAAGAAAAAAAAAAAAAGGAAAGAAAGAAAGAAAACTAGATTGCTTATTTCTCTGATGCATCAGAATTAGACAAAAAAAAAAAAAACTACATTGAGAGAACCTAAAGTAAGCACAAAAAACAAACAAATAAACAAACAAATAAATGTCTTTTCTTCTTGTATCTGTCCATATATGTTGATATATTTAGACATAGATATAAGGTAATGATATCACAAACATAATACACTCCTCCCACTGAGATTATCATGCGCATCTCAAATCAGTCTATTACAACCATCAATAATGCAGCCTTTGACCTTGACATATAGGCATCAGACAAGGAAGTCGACAAGAAAATAAAATTCATCCATCTTTACTAATACATCTTCCAATATTTTACGAGGTTCTTTGGCTGATCTATCTGCCAATTGTAGTGTTACTGTAGTGGGTTTCAACTCTCCAAATCCGAATAATTCATGCAATGAACTTGGGAGAAGGTTTACATCTAATAATACTTTCTTGATTGTGAAGTTTCCTATGACACATGATATAATCGGGGTACCATGATCTTTTAGTTTGGGTGGAGTTATTTGCTGAACAACTGAGCTGACTTGCTCAGTCAAATGTATCTTTTTTGGTATTTGTAATTTTGCTTTCCGTTTTTGTGTGCATAAATCCTTCAAAAATTTGGCATAAGCCGGAACTTGCTTGATAGCATCGAGAAGAGGTAAGTTTATTTGGACTTGCTTAAATAACTCAAGCATCTCATTCATTTTTATATTCTTCTTATCTGAAGACAAAGGAGATTCTAAAGCACTAGGGAATGGGGCTTTAGGTGTGATTGCTTGATCATTGAATTCCTTTTCTTCTTCATTTATTCTCTTTTCTGGTTTAGCCACTTCTAATTTCTGGGTTGGTTCAGGAGGGTTCAATGTTTTTCCACTTCTTAGAGTCATGACTGATTTAACATGTTCTGGGAATTATCAGGGCTATTGGAACCCTCAGCCATGAATTATCCTTTCGGATTATCGATAGGCTGACTAGGTAACTTACCCTCCTCCCTTCTACTGAATGTTGTGGCTAATTAACCTATCTGAGTTTCTAGTTTTGCAATAAATTGTGTGTGGGAGTGAAGGATTTGGGTATTCATTTCTAGCCCTTTCAATGCTTGTAACACTTTGTCTTCAAAAGTAGGATGATATTCGGTGGAGGTTGTAGGATGTTTGGGTATTGTGAATATGGCATGCTTCTAAAATTGGTTTCTTGATAATTAGGTCTGATCGATGAATTGGCTACAAGTTGAGGTTTCTAAGAAAAATTTGGATGATTTCGCCAGCCAGGATTGTAAGTATTGCATATGGATCATTTCCTGTTCTAGGAGCTAATCGGGTTTGGGCTTGGTGGGCTTGCTCTTGAACAAGTTCAGAAAATTGGTATGCAGCTGGATATATGTAGAATTCGATCAAGTTTATGGGATAATTCATCTACCTTAGTATAGATATCTATAGAATGACCTATTTCATATATTCCACCTCTTTTAGGTCCTATAGGAGGGTCTCGATGAGCAACTGACATGTGATGTAATGAATTCTCATTCAATGTCTCAAAGAGTTGCCAAGCTTCATGTTCATTTTTTAACATAAATGTCCCACCACATGAAGCATCAACCATTTGCCTATGCTTTTCTGATAAACCATCATAAAAGCACTAAACCAGTTGCCATTTAGGTATGGCATGATGTGGACATTTTCTAATCAGTTCTTTGAATCTCTCCCATGTCTCATGGAACATTTCTCCATCTGTCTGGAAAAAACTTGTTATGGCTTTTCTAATTTGATTCATTTTTCCTATGGGAAAATATTTCTTAAGAAACTCTCTCTGAAGATGATCCCAAGTTGAAATTATAACAGTGTCTAGTGAATTTAACCAATACTTGGCTTTATCTTTTAGGGAAAAAGGGAATAACTTAAGCCTAAGTGCATCATCAAAGAAATTTTGAATCTTGACAGTTAAGCAAATTTCCAAGAATTCATCTAAGAGTTTGTAGGGATCCTCATTTGTAAGTCCATAGAAAGATGGTAATATTTGGATTACACTTGACTTAATTTCATATTGGACAGCCTCTACTGGAGGCACTTAAATGCAGGGAGAGTAGGTATACCTTGAAGGAGTGAAATACTCTTTTAACTATCATGGTTGATTATTTTCATTATTAGGATCCATAATTCTGAGTCTGTTTGCTCTAATAGTTCTTTCTATCTCAGGATCTAAGGGTATAAGGTTGGGTTGCAACGATTGGCGACCAAGCATACACCCTAACAATGACTCTAAAGCAAACAATAATTCAGTTTTTTTTTTAAGAAAAGAAAAAGAGGGAGATTCTAAAGAAAATACCCTAAAAGATTCCTAGAACTAAGATGAATGAATAATTTAATTAGGGCTTAATAATTCTTAACAATTAAGTTAACAAAAATTAGACTCTCTATTCTAGGTTTACCCTATATCTAGACAGCTCCTAACTTCCAAGACCGCCTTGGAGCCCTCCAAGTCAAAAATTAGCTGATTAACTAACCAGTTGAGGATAAGGTTAGTGGGGGTTCCCCCGTTGCTTACTAGGTAAGCGAACAGAACCAATTAAGTAACCACTTTCCTTTTCTTTTCTAGACACCAGTTAAGCAGTCAATCTCGACCCGATCCAACTCTTTGGGTGCCTTGTCCTATTGAGCTCGAGTTCTTTAGGGGCTGATGCCTAGTTAATTTTAGAGTTGTTTGGGTTAATGCAAAATGAAGGATGTGATTTGTGGGCTAAGAAAGGTAGATGAAATCCCCACCTTATCTTGATTAGGGGTTTGCGCCCTTAAAGTTAATTATGAAAATGCTATGCAACAATCAAATGTCCAGCTCTTGAAATTATCAAACAAAATTAATCTAATTATTATTATTATTTTTTGTAAGATTTTTGTAATTAGGTTTCTAATTTTCTAATAAATTATGAGATGTCAATGGAAGAATTTTGAGTTTTGCAGAAAATAAATCCACCTAAGTCAATCTAAGCATAAAAATAAAATAATTATTTTGTTTATATATTTTATTTTTATTATTTATATATATATTCTTAAATTAATTATGTTTTATGGAAGGTGTCTTAGGGTTTCTTTTAGTATTTTTTAGGTAAGTTAATTAAAAAAAAAATTGATTAGGTTAAAATTGGATTTGTGACAAAAAGGAAAGTAATAATATATATTTTTTTGTTAAAAAGAAAATATGCAATTCTAACAATTAAGGAAAAAAAATAAAGAGACAATAACTATTCAAAAATTAAAATACAAATAAAATTAAGAGAAAATTAATCTAATTTTTTTTAGTTTTTATATTTATTTTTTAATTTTTTTTTTCTTCAAAGGCATAAGCTATCACCTTCTCATTTTGCATTAGAACGCATCCCAATTCTTTCCGAGAAGCATCCGTGTATAGGGTGAATCCTCCATATCCTAATGGAAGGGTAAGGACGGGGTTTGACACTAGGCGTTGCTTCAGCTCCTGGAAACTTCTCTCACACTCCTCAGTCCAATCAAACTCCGCTTGCTTTTGGGTCAAGCGAGTTAGGGATAGAGCAATGCGAGAGAAGCCCTCCACGAATCTGCTTCAAAATTAATCTAATTTGCATCGTTAAATTCCTAAATCGAGCTCTTTAAATTGATAAGATTTTTCCTAAAATAATATATAAAATATTAAAATATTAAATAATAATAGGTACGTTGAATTATTAATAGATTTAGTGATAATTATTTATGTGTTTATCAAATATCTAAAAATGGCATAACTGTGGATCCAAAGAAGATTGAGGCAGTTATAAACTAGAGTCGGCCTTCCAATGTAACTGAAATCAGAAGCTTCGTGGGGCTGGCTTGATATTATCGCAGATTTGTGGAGGGCTTCTCTCACATTGCTCTATCCTTGACTCGCTTGACCCAAAAGCAAGCGAAGTTTGATTGGACTAAGGAGTGTGAGAGAAGTTTCCAAGAGCTGAAGCAATGCCTAGTGTCAAACCCAGTCCATACCCTTCCGTCAGGATCTGGAGGATTCACCCTATACAGGGATGCTTCTCGGAAAGGATTGGGATGTGTTCTAATGCAAAATGAGAAGGTGATAGCTTATGTCTCCAGGCAGTTAAAGCCATACGAGCAAAATTATCCTACCCATGACCTGGAGTTGGCCGCCGTGATTTTTGCCTTGAAAATTTGGTGGCATTATCTTATGGAGAGACATGTGATGTGTATACAGACTACAAAAGTCTGAAGTACATCTTCACTCAAAAGGAGTTAAACTTGAGGCAGAAGAGGTGGATGGAGCTACTAAAAGATTATGATCTGAACCTGCACTATCGCCCAGGGAAGGCCAATGTGGTAGTTGATGCCTTGAGTAGGAAGTCCTCCTCGGAGTTAGCTTCTATGATCACTTCTCAGCCTCACATCCAGAGGAACCTTGAGAAGTTGGAGGTTGGATTGCGAGTACAGCGGTCCACCGGGCAGGTAGCAGCACTTGTACTCCAACCCACCCTAATTGACCGGATCAAGTATTCCCAGAAAAAAGACTTGGACCTACAAAAGATTAAAGAAGCTGTGAAGTCAGGGGTTCAAAATGAATTTGCTATAATGGAGGATGGATCCCTGAGATTTGACGACATGCTTTGTGTGCCAAATGTGGAGGATCCAAGGGCAGAGATTCTGAGGGAGGCCCACTATTCTCCCTATACAGTGCACCCAGGAGGCACCAAGATGTACAGAGACCTAAAGAAAACTTTTGGTGGAAGGGAATGAAAAGAGAGATTGCTCAGTATGTGGCCAAATGTTTAGTATGTCAAAAATGAAGGCTAAGCATCTCTTCAGTCTTTGATGATTCCACAGTTGAAATGGGAGAAAATCACTATGGATTTCGTCACTGGATTGCCTAAGACCCCAGGAGCAATTATGCAGAATGGGTCATTGTAGACAGATTGACAAAGTCAGCCCATTTCCTGCCATTTAAGGTTGGGATCTCCAGTGAAAGATTGGCCAACATGTATATTGAGCAAATTGTGAAGCTTCATGGTATTCCTGTATCTATTGTATCAGATCGGGATACTAGGTTTGTGTCCCAATTATGGAAGAGCCTTCATAGAGCTCTGGGGACCAAACTAAACTTCAGCACAGCCTTTCATCCTCAGACAGATGGGTAGTCTGAGAGGACCATACAGACACTAGAGGACATGTTGCGAGCCTATGTGATGGACTTGGGTGGTGCTTGGGACAACCACTTATCTTTAGTGGAATTTGCTTATAATAATAGTTACCAAGTCAGTATCCAGATGGCTCCATTTGAGGCCTTGTATGGTAGAAATGCAGATCTCCCTTATGTTGGGATGATGTGGGGAAGAGAAGATTGTTGGGCCCTGAACTGATTTGGCAGGTAGTAGAGAAGGTGCAGTTGATCAAAGAAGACTCCGCACAGCTCAGAGCCGACAGAAGAGCTATGCTGATGTGAGAAGAAGGGAGCTAGAATTTCAGATTGGGGACCATGTCTTTCTGAAGATATCACCAACCAAAAATGTGATGAGATTTGGGATTAAAGGTAAGCTAAGTCCTCGATACATTAGGCCATTTGAGATTCTGAGTAAAGTAGAAGAGGTAGCTTATAGCCTGGCATTACCTCCGGCACTCTCTGGGGTACACAATGTATTTCATGTATCTATGTCGAGAAAGTACATTCCTGACCCTAGCCATGTGATACAGTTTGAGCCAATGCAGTTAAGGAATGATCTGAAATATGAAGAGCATCATGTGCGTATTGTGAACCGCAAGGATCAAGTCTTAAGACGGTGTAGCATTCCTATGTCAAGGTTCAGTGGAGTAACCATTCTGAGAGGGAAGCTACTTGGGAGCTTGAGGAGGAAGTGAAAAAGAAATATCCTTATCTGTTTGTATCTTAGTATATGTAAATGAAAAGATAAGTATTCTTATAATTCTAAATGTACATCAATTTCGAGGCGAAATTTTTATAAGGAGTAGAGAATGTGAGCCATGTTTCCCCTGCGGTGCCACCCACATGCATTACATGGACGGCGCCCGTCGGTCAAGGAAGAGGGGCGCGTTAGCATACCTCTTCACATGAGCAGCAGGGGAGGGCTAGTCCTCCCCTCGCCGCTATAAATAGGGAGGGAGAGGGGAGCCTCTCCCTTCATCTATCACTATCAACCATTAGGTATTCTCCCACCCCCCCCCCCCCCCTCTCGTCTTTGAATTCACAATGATGAAAAGGCAGAGAGAAGGAGAACGAAAGGAATTCCTCCCGTTACCTTACCCGGCCACTCGAGGCGGCCAGAGGAGGAGGAGTGGTGGTGTCCGGCCGCTCGAGACGGCCTGAGAAGGATGCTGGAGGGCCGCTGGGCGGCCCTCCCTTCTTTGGAACCAAGCCGCTCTGCAGCTTGGTTCGGGCCCGCGGAGTGCCCGCCAGCTGGCTGGGCCCGGGCTGCAATGGGCGACCTCCACTGGTGCCGGGCAGCGTCCGTTGGAGGTCCGGCCGGCCATGGTGGCCGGCCGTGCCACCGGCACGGGTAACTGTTGATCCATTCATTGATTTTGACGATTAATAAAGGAATTAAGTATATTTATTTGATTACTAATGGATTTTATAAGTGTTTCAGGACTTAAATTTATTTGATCAATTTAAAGGAATTAAGAAATGAATTTTGAATCAAATACAAATCAGAGATTTCAAAGTTTCAGAGCTTGGAGTCGACACCTAGAAAGTCTGGAGCCGACCCCATGGCCAATTCAATTTTAATCTGATTTTTGATACAACCTGGAGCCGACACCTAGAGTTTCGGAGCCGACACCTAAGGTTTCGGAGTCGACACTTACTGTGTCTGGAGCCGACTCCGATGCTGGACAGAACGTTGATTTTTTGAGCATCCTGGAGCCGACACCTACAGTTTTCGGGAGCCGACACCTGACGACGGCGAGCCGACACTTACTTTTGCGGAGCCGACTCCACGACGAACTCAGATTTTACTATTTATGGAAAAACGATTCGGAGCCGACACCTGAAAAGCTGGAGCCGACTCCAACCCACCTGGACGAAAAATCAAAAATGCCAGATCAGCTCTAACGGTAATATTTTTGATTTCTGACATCTAACGGCTATTTTTTATGAATGGAAAATCCTTCCAGGTACACTCCAACGGCTAGATTTCCACCCAAAAATGAATCAAAAGAAAATCTATAAAAAGGGGAAAAACAACCGTTTGAAAAAAAAAGATAGAAAGAGAGAAACGGATAGACAAAAATCAAAAATCAAAATCCGAGAAGTCTTGAGCCTTATATCCAAGAGAGGAGCTTTCAAATTCAAAACCTTCCACTCCACAAAGCTCAAAGAAGAATCCAAGCCGTTCAAATAGAAAAATCGGAGGATTCTCAACTAGAAGAAAGAGACCAACTTTTCAATCTTCTCAACTGCATCTACTGTGAAGAATCGGAGCTGAGGCTTGATTCAACCCAGCAAGGAGAAGAGAAGAAAAGAAGAAAAGCTCAAAGCCAAACAACTTCAAACCAGGCTTTTCTAAACCTATTTACTTTTCTTTGAATATTTGCTCATTAAGGAGCTGTGAAAATTTGTAAAACATTCTTATTCTTGTTTGTGCCTAGTTCAATCAAAGGGGATTGAACTAGTGGAGGTTGTTAACCTCGGGTCAAGCTAGTTTGCTTGAGTTTTGGGTTGTGTGCTGGTGAGCCCGAAAAACCGGCTGGGTTCGTTGTGATCCCGGGTAAAACAACAAGTTTGAGTTGTGAACTTGTAAAACAACTCGGCTGTAATCGAGGAGATTATAGTGTGGACCCAAGTAGGATCTTGGGAGTGGACGTAGGTGTTGGATACACCGAACCACTATAAAATCTTTGTGTTTGCCGTGCTTCCATTGTCTCTATCTCTATCTGTTTTATTCGTTGTACTTTATATTTACATTGCATTTGTTTTCATTCATCTTAAGCAAACAATTTTTCAAGAGGCTAAATTTTTAAAGAACCCAATTCACCCCCCCCTCTTGGGTTGTCATCTGGGCCAACAATTGGTATCAGAGCAAGTGCTCATTAGATTTTGATCACACGATCAAGAGCTAAAGATCCAAATGGCAACTCAAGTTGGATCATTTGCCGAAGGTCATTCTACAAATAGACCTCCTTGTTTAATGGTTCCAACTATTCTTATTGGAAAGCAAGAATGAGGATATTCATTCAAGCTTCTGATTATGAATTGTGGGGTGTTATAACTAATGGACCTAGTACACCCACACACGTTGTTGATGGCACTATTGTTCCTAAGCCCGAAAGGGATTGGAATGATAATGATAGGAAAATGGCACAGCTCAATGCTAAGGCCATGAATGTCTTATATTGCTCTTTAGATGCTAATGAATTTAATAGAATCTCCACTTGTAATTCCGCAAAGGAGATTTGGGATAGATTAGAGGTTACCCATGAGGGTACTAACCAAGTAAAAGAATCCAAAATAAACATTCTTGTTCATAAATATGAGTTATTTTGCATGGAACAAACTGAAAATATAGCTAGCATGTATACTAGATTTACTGATATTGTAAATGGGTTGAAAAGTTTAGGCAAAACATATTCTAACTCTGAACTTGTTCGAAAAATTCTCAGGTCACTTCCAAGAACGTGGGAAGCGAAGGTGACAGCAATCCAAGAAGCAAAGGACCTCAACACCTTACCCTTAGAGGAGCTTCTAGGATCCCTAATGACCCATGAATTGACCATGAAGCAGCACATAGAAGAAGATGTGAAAAAGAAAAAGACCATAGCTCTTAAGGCTGCTGAAAATGAGGAGAGCTGCAATGATAGTGAAGAAGATGATGATGAGACAGCTCTTCTAGCAAGAAAGTTCAAAAAATTCATGAGGAGAAAGAGACCCTTCCACAAGAAGAAATTTGGAACTAAGATGGAAGGAGAGAAAGAAAAAGACAAGGACAAGGATAAAGAGAAAGACCCCTTGATTTGCTATGAATGTAAGAAACCGGGGCATTACAGATATGATTGTCCTCAACTGAAAAAGACTTTCAAGAAGAAAAAGAAAGCCTATGTTGCAACTTGGAGCGACAGCGATGAATCCTCATCGGAGGAAGAACAAAAGGAGGTTGCTAACATTTGCTTTATGGCAAACGAAGAGGATGAGGTAAGTTCTGAAAACCCTTGCGATGAATTTGCTTTTGATGAATTGTTTGATGCTTTTAATGAACTTGTTGGTGATTTCAAAATTTTGAAAAAGAAATATAAGTTTTTGAAAAATGAAAATTTAACTTTGATTGAAGAAAAAGAAAATCTTAATAATGAAACTAAAGTGCTGAAATCTGAAAAAGCAATTTGACTAAAGAAAAAGAATCAATTTCAATGAAAATGATAAACTAAAGAAGGAAGTTGATAAATATAAAAGTATTGTTGATAAATTCACTTATAGTTCAGAAAAACTTAATTTATTGTTAAGTAATCAAAGAGCTATATATGATAAGGCTGGTTTAGGATATAGACCTAATTTGAAACAAAAATTTGTCAAAAACTTTTTTAGAAAGGAACAAAACAATGATAATGTTACATGTCATTACTGTAACAAGAAGGGACACAAGTTTTTGAATGCAATTTTAAGAAAATAGATAAGAAGATAAATAGTAAAGGAAAGAAAATTTGGGTTCCTAAAGGAACAATTGTTTATGCTACTAACCATGAAGGACCCAAGAAAGCTTGGGTACCTAAATATAAGACTTAATTATTTTTGCAGGAGTGTCTTGCGGCCAAAAGATCAAAGAGAAAGTGGTATCTCGATAGCGGCTGCTCAAGGCACATGACGGGTGACAAGGATCAATTCATCACCCTTGAAAGCAAAAGAGGAGGAGTAGTTACATTTGGCGACAATGGCAAAGGCCAAATCTTGGGGTTTGGTAACATTCAAATAACTCCCTCCACATATATTGAAAATGTCTTATATGTTAATGGTTTGAAACATAATTTAATTAGCATTAGTCAATTATGTGACAAAGGTTTTAAAGTATCATTTGAATCTTCTATATGCACAGTTTCTAATCCCATTGATAATAGCATTGTTTTTATTGGAAATAGAAATGGCAATGTATACCTGATTGATTTAGACAATTTGTCTACAAGTAATCATTGCCTAGTTGCTAATAATGCTAATATAAATGAGATTGGTTGGTTGTGGCATCGTAGATTAGGTCATGCAAGCACACACCTTATTTCAAAATTAATTAGAATGGATTTAGTAAAAGGACTTCCACAATTAGATTTTGAAAATAATAAAATTTGTGATGCATGTCAATTTGGAAAACAAACTAGAAATTCTTTCAAAACTAAAAATATTGTTTCCACTTCTAGGCCACTTGAACTACTTCACATGGATCTTTTTGGACCTACTAGAACCACAAGTCTAGGAGGAAAGAAATATGGTCTTGTGATTGTAGATGATTACTCTAGATACACTTGGGTATTATTTTTAGCTCATAAGGATGAGACCTTTCCACTATTTTTGAAATTCTTCAAGAAGGTCACAAATGAGAAAAACAACACCATAGTGTCTCTAAGAAGTGATCATGGCACCGAATTTGAAAATCATTTATTTGAAAATTTTTGCATAGAAAATGGCATCCATCATAATTTTTCTGCACCTAGAACACCGCAACAAAATGGTGTAGTTGAAAGAAAAAATAGAACCCTAGAAGACATGGCCCGTACCATGCTATGTGAAAGCAACTTACCAAAATACTTTTGGGCAGAAGCTATAAACACGGCATGCTACATCCTTAATAGAGCTTTAATTAGGCCAATCATTAAGAAAACACCTTATGAACTATGGAATAATAGAAAACCAAACATAAGCTATTTTCATGCATTTGGTTGTAAGTGTTTCATTCATAATAATGGCAAAGATAACCTAGGAAAATTTGATGCAAAATCTGATGAAGGCATATTCTTAGGATATTCAACATCAAGTAAAGCTTATAGAGTATTTAACAAGAGAAACTTAATAGTAGAAGAATCTATTCATGTAATCTTTGATGAATCTTTAGCATCAAGTTCTAAAAAGATTGATGATGAGGAAGATACAAACATTCTAGAAAGAGACATTGAAAAATTAAATATAGATGTATCTTCAGATCATGAACAAGAAGCTAAAGATAATGATTCTCCTAGTGTTGATGTTGTTGATGGAAATCGTAATGATATAGATCTACCTAGAGATTGGAGATATGCCTATGGTCATCCAAGAGAATTAATTATAGGTGATCCATCTCAAGGAGTAAGAACTAGATCATCAATGAGAAACATCAATAATCATCTTGCATTTGTATCTCAAATTGAACCAAAAACTATTGAAGAAGCTGAAAAAGATAATAACTGGATGTTAGCCATGCAAGAAGAATTAAATCAATTCACTAGAAATAATGTTTGGACATTAGTGGATAGACCTAAAGATCATTCTGTAATAGGATCAAAATGGGTATTTAGAAATAAATTAGACGAAAATGGCATAGTAATAAGAAACAAAGCTAGATTAGTTGCAAAAGGATATAATCAAGAAGAAGGAATTGATTTTGATGAAACTTTTGCACCTGTAGCTAGACTTGAAGCAATTAGATTGTTACTTGCATTTGCATGTCATATGCATATCAATTTATTTCAAATGGATGTTAAAAGCGCATTCTTAAATGGATTTATAAATGAAGAAGTTTTTGTTGAACAACCACCGGGATTTGAAGATCATGAATTTCCAAATCATGTTTTTAAATTACACAAAGCACTATACGGTTTGAAACAAGCACCTAGGGCTTGGTATGAAAGATTAAGTAAATTTCTGATTGAAAATGATTTTGTAAGAGGAAATGTCGATAAAACACTATTTTTGAAAACAAAAGACAAAGATTTATTAGTAGTACAGATATATGTTGATGATATTGTTTTCGGTGCTACTAACAATTTGTTATGTCAAGAATTTGCAAAGTTAATGCAGGGTGAGTTTGAAATGAGTATGATGGGAGAACTCAACTTCTTCCTAGGACTTCAAATCAAACAAAGCAAAGATGGAATCTTCATCAATCAAGCCAAATACACAAAAGAACTGCTCAAGAAATTTGGAATGGAGTCAATCAAACCACTTGGGACACCTATGAGTCCTTCGTGCAAATTGGACAAAGATGAAGATGGTAAGAAAGTAGATCAAAAACATTACAGAGGTATGATTGGATCTCTTCTTTACTTAACTGCTAGTAGACCAGATATTATGTTTGCAGTATGTCTATGTGCTAGATTTCAATCTGAACCTAAAGAATCTCACTTAATTGCTGTAAAAAGAATTTTAAGATATTTAAGTGGAACTAAAAATGTAGGTTTATGGTACTCTAGAGACTCAACCTTAAATTTAATTGCATATTCTGATTCTGACTATGCTGGATGTAAATTGGATAGAAAAAGCACAAGTGGTGCATGTCAATTCTTAGGATGTAACTTAATCTCTTGGTTTAGCAAAAAGCAAAATTCGGTTGCATTATCTACTGCTGAAGCAGAATATGTTGCAGCTGGAAGTTGCTGTGCTCAAATCCTTTGGATTAAGAGACAACTTGAAGATTATGGCATAACCCCGACAAAACACCAATTAGATGTGATAACACGAGTGCAATAAATCTAACTAAAAATCCAATTCAACATTCAAGAACAAAACACATTGAAATTAGATATCATTTCATAAGAGAACATGTAGCTAATAATGAAATTTGTCTTGAATATGTTAATACAGAGGAACAATTAGCTGACATATTTACAAAACCTTTGAGTGAAGAAAGATTTTGTTATCTTAGAGGTGAATTAGGGATATGTGACCCTATGGATTGATTTTGATACATTAAGGAATGAGAATCTAAAATTTCTATCAATTTCTTGATATTCCCTTCACTATTTTAAGGACAAATTATCTAGTCATTTGAGCTATTTGATCCTTAATACTCCATAATTTTATCAAAATTTTATAAAATTTATTTTGACGAGTTTCAGTCATTTGTATCTCATATATTTTTGCTGAATTTGTCTCTGGAGTCGACACCTCAGAATGAGGAGTCGACACCTCTGACTGTGTCGCTCTCGGTCCCTGACCTTGGAGCCGACACCTGTAAATTCGGAGCCGACTCCAGTTCGAGCGCTGACTGTGTTAGCGATTTGGAGTCGACACCCGACTTTGCGGGAGTCGACACCTGGGAGTCAAATGTTGATTTATTAGGGCAGAGTCGACACCTCGTCACTTCATCACTTTCTCAAATCCTAACCAAACTCTTCCAAAATTTCTCCAAAACTTCCCCATCTCTAATTCCATCCAAATCGAACCTTTCCAAAGATCAAATGGCACCCAAAAGGAGAGAATCAGTGGTTGGAGCGCCGGTAACTACGGGAAAGCGGTCCGCACGTCGTCCCGTTCGTGAGCCGACTCCAAGCAGCGATTCGTCCACAGATTCCGACAATCCCAACACATCTTCCACAAAGGTAGATACCCTAGCTGATAGAGTCATCACAATGGGTAGAAAAGTCGATTTTGACCTATTTGAATCCGAAGGTTTTTCAATCGGGAGACAATTGAAGGAAATGGGCTGGGATATGCTGTGTTCTCTTGATGTTCCTACCTATCCAGCCCTAGTAAAAGAATTCTATTCAATTTGGCTAGAGGGGATGGAGGTTTAGTAAGCAATGTTAAAGGGAAAAGGATTCATCTCACCTTTCAAAAGCTCGGAAACCTCCTCAGCATCCCGATCACTGGTTTAGCAGCTGACATGCATAGTGATAGGTCAGCAGCCCTTTCAAGGATGTTAGGAAGGGATGTAACTGAGTTTGAAGAAATTAGAGCCAATCAACTACCCCTAGAATTGAGATTATTACACAATATATGCAGTAGGATCTTGTTTCCAAAAACTGGTCGGTTTGAGTATGTCTCGGAGCGAGACATTGTGGTTATGGACAGTGTTCTAACTGGGCAGCCGATCAATCTGGCAGCAATGATGATTTTTTATATGGCAGAAGCTGGAGGGAAAAGGAGATCATCCCTACCGTATGGAATGGTACTAACTATGGTATTCAAGAGCCAAGGGGTTACAATTCAAGAGAATGAACTTTCCAAGAACCTAAGGCACACAGATTACTATAGCTTAGCTACATTGCATCGGATGGGTTTTGTCAAGGTGAATGGTCAATGGGATAGGAAAGGACACCTAGATGAAAGAGCCCCTATGCCGAGAGTTTCTGAGCCTTGCGAGGCTGGACCATCATTTAGGGTTCCTTCTCCACAGCCTAGGAGTCCCATTTCTGCTCCTGTTCCTGCTCCTGCACCTGCACAAGTTTATGATCAACCATCCACTTCTTCGACTGGATTCTCAGACCTTCAAATGGAGCAATTAAAAAGTTTGTTTGCAGCTCAGAAGGATGAGTTTGACAGTAAATTTATGAATATAAAAGAATCACTTTACTCCCTTGATGATCGGATTGCAAAGATTGAATCAACTCTCAACTCCTCCGCAGAATCTTTAAATGGTGATTTGAAGAACATCTTTGAAGAGCTTAAAGAGATTTGTGGAGATGGTGAAACTTATTCAAAGTGCAACGCCGAACTTCAAGACAAAATCACAACAGCTTGCACATTTGTGGATGAGAGACTAAAAGATTATGTTAGACTTCAATGTGATGGAATGAAAAATATAGTAGACCATTTAACAAGAATAGTTAGAAAGAACTTTTGATGTTGTTTATGTTCAATCTTTGTTGAAATGTTGTTTACATTTTGATGTAATGAAGTTAATATAATGAAGTGTAAAGAGGGAGAGAATTATGTAATATGTTGATGTAGTGAAGCTTATGTTAATGAATGAAAAGTTTTTTGTAATATTTGACTTTTGATTATCTTTTTGATGCAATTATCCTTTGATGCAGTAAAATATTCTTTACCTTTTTGTTGATTACAAAAAAGGGGAGAGAATTAGGATTGTATATGCATTAAGAGGGAGAAAATTATATGGAAAGAATTATAGTTGAGAATGTTAATTGATTAATATGATATTGAGTTATTGATATGATTGATAATCAAATTGAATTGTCTATGCACAAAGAAATCTTAAGTATCAAAGAGGAAGAATAATTTGAATTTGAACTTCATAAGAGAAGCTACCTTATTCAGGGGGAGCTTACTCGTAAAGATCACTTCCTTGATATTCTCTTTAATTTAAGAATTCTATGCATATACTCAATGTTTTTATAATCATCAAAAAGGGGGAGATTGTTGATCCATTCATTGATTTTGATGATTAATAAAGGAATTGAGTATATTTATTTGATTACTAATGGATTTTATAAGTGTTTCAGGACTTAAATTTATTTGATCAATTTAAAGGAATTAAGAAATGAATTTTGAATCAAATACAAATCAGAGATTTCAAAGTTTCAGAGCTTGGAGTCGACACCTAGAAAGTCTGGAGCCGACCCCATGGCCAATTCAATTTTAATCTGATTTTTGATACAACCTGGAGCCGACACCTAGAGTTTCGGAGCCGACACCTAAGGTTTCGGAGTCGACACTTACTGTGTCTGGAGCCGACTCCGATGCTGGAACAGAGCGTTGATTTTTCTGAGCATCCTGGAGCCGACACCTACAGTTTTCGGGAGCCGACACCTGACGACGGCGAGCCGACACTTACTTTTGCGGAGCCGACTCCACGACGAACTCAGATTTTACTATTTATGGAAAAACGATTCGGAGCCGACACCTGAAAAGCTGGAGCCGACTCCAACCCACCTGGACGAAAAATCAAAAATGCCAGATCAGCTCTAACGGTAATATTTTTGATTTCTGACATCTAACGGCTATTTTTTATGAATGGAAAATCCTTCCAGGTACACTCCAACGGCTAGATTTCCACCCAAAAATGAATCAAAGGAAAATCTATAAAAAGGGGAAAAACAACCGTTTGAAAAAGATAGAAAGAGAGATAGAAACGGATAGACAAAAATCAAAAATCAAAATCCGAGAAGTCTTGAGCCTTATATCCAAGAGAGGAGCTTTCAAGTTCAAAACCTTCCACTCCACAAAGCTCAAAGAAGAATCCAAGCCGTTCAAATAGAGAAAAATCGGAGGATTCTCAACTAGAAGAAAGAGACCAACTTTTCAATCTTCTCAACTGCATCTACTGTGAAGAATCGGAGCTGAGGCTTGATTCAACCCAGCAAGGAGAAGAGGAAAAGAAGAAAAGCTCAAAGCCAAACAACTTCAAACCAGGCTTTTCTAAACCTATTTACTTTTCTTTGAATATTTGCTCATTAAGGAGCTGTGAAAATTTGTAAAACATTCTTATTCTTGTTTGTGCCTAGTTCAATCAAAGGGGATTGAACTAGTGGAGGTTGTTAACCTCGGGTCAAGCTAGTTTTGCTTGAGTTTTGGGTTGTGTGCTGGTGAGCCCGAAAAACCGGCTGGGTTCGTTGTGATCCCGGGTAAAACAACAAGTTTGAGTTGTGAACTTGTAAAACAACTCGGCTGTAATCGAGGTGATTATAGTGTGGACCCAAGTAGGATCTTGGGAGTGGACGTAGGTGTTGGATACACCGAACCACTATAAAATCTTTGTGTTTGCCGTGCTTCCATTGACTCTATCTCTATCTCTGTTTTATTCGCTGTACTTTTATTTACATTGCATTTGTTTTCATTCATCTTAAGCAAACAATTTTTCAAGAGGCTAAATTTTTAAAGAACCCAATTCAACCCTCCTTTTGGGTTGTCATCTGGGCCAACAGTAACAGCCGCAGAAAGAACGAGAGAGAAAGAGAGAGATTGAGGGAGAAAGAGAGGAGAGGGAGCGCGGCCGCAGTGGCAGCCAGCTTGGGCCGACCGTCGGTGGCCGGGCCCCCCCTGGGGAGTGGCCGGCGGTGGCCCTGGCCGCCGGCACAATCTCCCCTGTTTCGGACGAAACAGGGGAGGCGGGGAAAAAGGGGAGCTGGCCCTGTTGGGTCGTTCTCCTTTTGGGCCCTACTGGGCCGGCTCACGAGCAATTTTTGGGCCACGATTTGGACCCCGTATTGGATCAAAAATGAAAAAATAAAAATATGCCCCAAATTAGTATTGATCCTAGTTTCTTGGGGTATTTTTATTTTTCATTTGGGCTTATATATTAGGAGATATTCAAGCCCCAAGTTGGCCCAAGGATTGAACTGGTAGAGTTAAAAGCTATTTTGATATGCTAATTTTGGGGACTAAAAATTGGGAAATTGATGCTGTAGGTATCCAGGTGCTTAAATAGCCGAATTATATTTTTGGATTAGCGTCAGGAGGTAAGTAAGACATTTATCATAATTTTTATAAATTATTAAAATATAAAAATTATGTATTTAAATGCTATATTGATATATATTGCATTATTTAAAAAATAAGAAAATGGAATGGTATTATTATTTGCAAATAAGTATTTACTATGATTAGTTTATTATTTATTATATTTTGTAAATAATTGGGTATCTATGTGGACAACTGATCAATTGGCATGACTTTGAACTTGTTAAAAGTTTTATAAATATATATGTGTATTTAACATATTTAATTCATTGTAATTATGAAAAGTATATAGATTGCATTTTTGCAATGATACATGCTATTTGGCAAATGTGACATGAAAATGATACTTTGTGTATATGATAATATGTCCCACCATGTCCGCTATGATATAATATGATGTGATATGTTGCATGACTTACTTGGAGCCGGGACCCATCTCCATAGGGGGGTATATGGAGAACACACACCCAGAGGTATGCTGTGACAGGATATGGCAATATTATGCCACATGGCACCGGACCCATCTACATAGGGGGGGGTATATGGAGAACACACACTTTTAGGGTGTGTTGTAGTATGATATGATATGATGTGAGTTCAAGACGCTGGTTCCAGGACCCTGACTCCTAGGGGATATTTTGGAGGATACACCCAAGTGGGTGTTACACCCGAGGGGGGTGTTCTGTGTACATAGTGTGTGGCCATGGACATTGGTATATAAATACATTTTTACATGCTATTTACAATGGTACAGTGGTTTTATTCTGAAATTGCATATTCTTGAAATGCTATATATAGCAATTGCTTCCAAAATTATTTTGAGCATATGATGCATGTTTTGATAACATGGTAAAATGTATTTAAACATGGAAGCTTGTCAGACGTTTATTATTGAAAATTTGAGTAATTACATTATATTATAGTTGGCTTACTTATTGAGTGTGAGCTCATTTAAATCTCACAATGATTTTCAGAGCCACAGAACTGAAGATGGGAATATGGGTAGTTGGAGCAGCTATTAGAGTAACCTAGATCTAATACTTTGTTATAGCCCCATTGAATTATGTATTTTGGCATGTAGCCTAAAACCTATGATTATGGTTTGTATTAAGAACAATTTGAATTTGGATGATATATAGTTATTATCCCTTCTTATATTAAATGTTATATTTCGGGATGCCTTGCATGCCAGGCATTCGGCGGGTTGCCACCCTTAGATCCAATACAGGGTATGGGGCTGACAGCTTATGTGGTATTAGAGCCTAGGTTTGACCTTAGAGACAAACACAAGATGACACTAGGCAGAACATTAGGATTACATTGGGAGGGTGATAACTTTATTAAAAATTTCAAGTAATATATTTTGAAAGCCTGAAATTTAATGGTTTACAAGGATATTGACTGGAACCTAACCTGGCAGGAGTTAAGAATGCCACATCGCACTAGGAGTCTGCGGCCTAATGGAACTCCCAGGTTGGTGACTCTGGCCAGCAGGGAGGCCAGCAAGCTTCTGGAGGCTCTGGTTCCATTAATTTGGCTGACAATGATCAACCACAATTTTAGGCCCAGTTGCTTCAGGCTCTTGCAGGAATGTCGTAGGCTATGCAAGCCATGCAGCAACAGATCCTACAAGTCCAGCCTGCTCGGCTGCCTCTCCCGCTCCGCAGCCTGTTCAGTCGGCTCCATCTCAGCCCTGGCGGGGAGGGGGCCGGAGCTTTGCTGAGTTCAAGAGCTTGGCCCCTGCTCCTTTTTGTGGATCTACTAATCCTGCCGATGCTGAAAAATGGATGAGGGAGATGGTGAAACCTTTGCAGCTCATGGTAGCCAAGAGGAGAGCGAATTAGATTCGCTACCTACCTCCTTCAGAGGAGGCATATGATTGGTGGCTACTTGTGGAGCAACTAGTGGACGGACGGGCTATTTTTTGAGGAGAGTTTAAGGAAGTCTTCTATGAAAATACTTCCCCAATAGTGTGCAGAGGCAAATGCAGTCGAAGTTTGTCAAACTGGAGCAAGGAAATCTCTCTATGGCAAAGTATGAAGCCGAGTTTATCCGGTTTGCTCGGTTTGCTTCAGACATAGCGGCCACTGAGAGAGCCAAGATCATCAAATTCACCGAGGGACTGAGGCCCAGACTAATGCAAGCAGTCAATGCCTTTGAACTCTCCATATTCAGCGCTGTGGTGAACAAGGCCCTGGTGATTGAGAGGGATATGGGTGTGGTCCATAAGCAGTGGGAGCAGCAACAGAGGAAGAAGAAGGGGTCTCCTTCTGGCCAGTCTTCAGGCCAGGCCAAGAAGAAAGGTCCTTATCAGGCCCCCTTAGGACCGAAGAGTACGGAAAACCGTTGCCCTCAATGCGGAAACTTCCACCCGGCAAGTGGTGCCGCGGGACGATTGGTGCCTACTTCATATGTGGGTAGGTAGGTCACAAGATGACCACTTGTCCCCTTCGGAGGAATCAGCAGCCTCCTTCGATCAGGGTAGAGGCCAGCAGCAGCAGCTTAGGACCCAGGGAATGGTCCAGGGGTCTTTACTCTCACATAGCAGGATGCTGCCGCTTCTAACTCCGTTGTGATAGGTACACCCGTTACTTAAGTACTTGTTTAAGATTATTTCATTCATATGCAATGGGATGCATTGATTATGAATGATAAAAGTAATGTTAAACCTCATGACATCTAAGACAAATTAAACTTTGTGACCAGGTATAATTAAAGTAGGCAACACTTATGCTCAAATCTTAGTAGATCTAGGTGCCACGCATTCATTGTATCTAGCACATACCTCGCCAAGGATGAATCTTTGACACCCGTTCCTCTAGAGCAAGAGTTGCACATTGCTCTCCCAAATGGTGATGTTATGAGGGTAGACTCGGTATGCAGATCTTGCCTGATTAACATGGGGGATAGGAGATTGAAGGCCGATCTAATCGTCCTCCCACTAAAGTCCTTTGATGTTATCCTTGGGATGGACTGGTTGGCCTCCTATCATGCTTCAGTAGACTGTTTCAGGAAGATGGTGATCTTCAAAATTCCTAATCAACCTGAATTCATTTTTACTGGAAGTCAGGAGCATTGGCCTCAGTGTTCGTGTCAGCACTACAGGCCGCAAAGTATTTGAAGAAGGTGGCCAAGGGTTTCTTGCTGTGGTCAAAGACCTTCAGCAAGATGAGGTCAAGTTGGAGGATATTCCAGTGGCTCAAAAATTTCCTGATGTATTCCCTGACGATTTGACCGAATTACCCCCAGATCGGAGGTTGAGTTCACCATTGATTTGGCCCCTGGCACTGGACCTATATCCAAGGCCCCGTACCGTATGGCCCCAGCTGAGCTAAAAGAGTTGAAGAGCCAATTGCAGGAGCTCTTGACCAGGGATTTATCAGACCTAGTGTATCTCCTTGGGGTGCTCCAGTATTATTTGTCAAAAAGAAAGATGGAAGTCTTCGGCTCTGCATTGATTACCGAGAAATCAATAAGGTAACAGTGCGGAACAAGTATCCTTTGCCGAGGATTGATGATCTATTTGATCAACTCCAAGGAGCTCGGGTATTCTCGAAGATTGATCTTCGGTCAGGATACCATCAACTCAAGGTCAAGGCTGGGGATGTGCTTAAGACAGCATTCAGGACTAGGTATGGCCACTACGAGTTCTTGGTGATGCCGTTTGGGTTAACTAATGCCCCGGCAGCATTCATGGACTTGATGAACAGAATCTTTAAGCCATACTTGGACCAGTTTGTGGTGGTGTTCATTGATGACATCCTGGTATATTCTAAAAGCCAGGAGGAACATGTGGACCACCTGAAGATTGTTCTGCAAACTCTTCGGGAGAAAAAGCTTTATGCCAAGTTGCAGAAGTGTGACTTCTGGTTGAGCCAAGTATCATTCTTGGGTCATATAATATCTAAAAATGGCATAACTGTGGACCCAAAGAAGATTGAGGCAGTTGTAACTGGAGTCGCCTTCCAATGTAACTGAAGTAAGAAGCTTCGTGGGGCTGGCTGGATATTTTTGCAGATTGTGGAGGGCTTCTCTCGCATTGCTCTACCCCTGACTCCTTGACCCAAAAGCAAGCGAAGTTTGATTGGACTGAGGAGTGTGAGAGAAGTTTTCAGGAGCTGAAGCAACGCCTAGTGTCAGCCCCCGTCCTTACCCTTCCATCAGGATCTGGAGGATTCACCCTATCACGGATGCTTCTCAGAAGGGATTGGGATGTGTTCTGATGCAAAATGAGAAGGTGATAGCTTATGCCTCCAGGCAGTTAAAGCCATACGAGCAAAATTATCCTACCCATGACCTGGAGTTGGCCGACGTGATTTTTGCCTTGAAGATTTGGCGGCATTATCTGTATGGAGAGACATGTGATGTGTATACAGACCAAAAGTCTGAAGTACATCTTCACTCAGAAGGAGTTAAACTTGAGGGAGGAGGTGGATGGAGCTACTAAAAGATTATGACCTGAACCTGCACTATCACCCAGGGAAGGCCAATGTGGTAGCTGATGCCTTGAGTAGGAAGTCCTCCTCGGAGTTAGCTTCTATGATCACTTCTTAGCCTCACATCCAGAGGGACCTTGAGAAGTTGGAGGTTGGATTGCGAGTATAGCGGTCCGCCGGGCAAGTAGAAGCACTTGTACTCCAACCCACCCTGATTGACAGGATCAAGTCCTTCCCAGAAAAAAGACTTGGACCTACAAAAGATTAAAGAAGCTGTGAAGTCAGGGGTTCAAAATGAATTTGCTATAATGGAGGATGGATCCCTGAGATTTGACGCAGGCTCTGTGTGCCAAATGTGTGGATCTAAAAGCAGAGATTCTGAGGGAGGCCACTATTCTCCCTATACAGTGCACCCAGGAGGCACCAAGATGTACAAAGACCTAAAAGAAAACTTTTGGTGGAAGGGAATGAAAAGAGAGATTGCTTAGTATGTGGCCAAATGTTTAGTATGTCAGCAAGTGAAGGCTGAGCATCAAAGGCTGTGGGACCTCTTCAGTCTTTGATGATTTAAGTGGAAATGGGAGAAAATCACTATGGATTTCGTGACTGGATTGCCTAAGACCCCAGGAGCAATGATGCAGTATGGGTCATTGTAGACAGATTGACAAAGTCAGCCCATTTCCTGCCATTTAAGGTTGGGATCTCCAGTGAGAGATTGGCCAACATGTATATTGAGTAAATTGTGAAGCTTCATGGTATTTCCGTATCTATTGTATCAGATCGGGATACTAGGTTTGTGTCCCAATTTTGGAAGAGCCTTCATAGAGCTCTGGGGACCAAACTAAACTTCAGCACAGCCTTTCATCCTCAGACAGATGGGCAGTCTGAGAGGACCATACAGACCCTGGAGGACATGTTGCGAGCCTGTGTGATGGACTTGGGTAGTGCTTGGGACAACCACTTATCTTTAGTGGAATTTGCTTATAATAATAGTTACCAAGCCAGTATCCAGATGGCTCCATTTGAGGCCTTGTATGGTAGAAAATGCAGATCTCCCTTATGTTGGGATGATGTGGGGGAGAGAAGATTGTTGGGCCCCGAACTGATTCGGCAGACAGTAGAGAAGGTGCAGTTGATCAAAGAACGACTCTGCACAGCTCAGAGCCGATAGAAGAGCTATGCTGATGTGAGAAGAAGAGAGCTAGAATTTCAGATTGGGGACCATGTCTTTCTGAAGATATCACCAACCAAAAATGTGATGATTTGGGATTAAAGGTAAGCTAAGTCCTCGATACATTGGGCCATTTGAGATTCTGAGTAAAGTAGGAGAGGTAGCTTATAGCCTGGCATTACCTCCGGCACTCTCTGGGGTACACAATGTATTTCATGTATCTATGTTGAGAAAGTACATTCCTGACCCCAGCCATATGATTTAGTTTGAGCCCATGCAGTTAAGGAATGATCTGACATATAAGAGCATCCTATACGTATTGTGGACCGCAAGGACCAAGTCTTAAGACGGCGTAGCATTCCCTATGTCAATGTTCAGTGGAGTAACCATTCTGAGAGGAAAGCTACTTGGGAGCTTGAGGAGTAAGTGAAAAAGAAATATCCTTTTCTGTTTGTATCTTAGTATATGTAAATGAAAAGATAAGTATTCTTATAATTCTAAATGTACATCAATTTCGAGGCCAAAATTTTTATAAGGAGGGAAGAATGTGATCCATGTTTCCCCTGCGGTGCCACCCGCGTGCATTACATGGGCAGCGTCCATCGGTCAAGGAAGAGGGGTGCGTTAGCACCCCTCTTCACACGAGCAGCAGGGGAGGGCTGGTCCTCCCCTCGCCGCTATAAATGGGGAGGGAGAGGGGAGCCTCTCCTCCATCTATCACTATCAACCATCAGGTATTCCCCCCCCCCCCCCCCCCCTCGTCTTTGAATTCATGGTGACGGAGAGGCAGAGAGAAGGAGAATGGGAGGAATTTCTCCGTTACCATGCCAAGCCGCTTGAGGTGGCCGGGGAAGGATGCTGGAGGGCTGCCGGGCGGCCCTCCCTTCTTTTGGAACCAAGCCGCTCCGCGGCTTTGTTTGGGCCCGGCGGAGTGCCCGCCGGCACGCCGGGCCCAAGCTACAATGGGCGACCTCCACCAGCGCCGGGGCAGCGTCCGGTGGAGGTCCGGCCAGTCATGGTGGCCGGCCGTGCCACCGGCACGGGTAACAGCCATGGAAAGTACGGTAGAGAAAGAGAGAGATTGAGGAGAAAGAGAGAGATTGAGGGAGCACGGCCACAGTGGCGGCCGGCTTTGGGTCGGCCGTTGGCGGCCGGCCCCCCTGGGGAGTGGCCGGCGGCGGCCCTAGCCGCCGGCACAAATCTCCCCTATTTCAGACGAAATAGGGGAGGCGGGGGAGAAAGTGGAGCGGGCCCTGTTGGGCCGTTCTCCTTTTGGGCCCTATTGGGCCGGCTCACGAGCAATTTTTGGGCCACGATTTGGACCTCGTATTGGGTCAAAAATGAAAAAATAAAAATATGCCCTGGATCAGTGTTGATCCTAGTTTCTTGGAGTATTTTTATTTTCTCATTTGGGCTTATATATTGGGAGATATTCAAGCCCAAGTTGGCCCTGGGATTAAACTGGGTAGAGTTAAAAACTATTTTGATATGCTAATTTTGGGACTAAAAATTGAGAAATTAATGCTGTAGGTATCCAGGTGCTTAAACAGCCAAATTACATTTTTGGATTAGCGCAGGAGGTAAGTAAGTCATTTATCATAATTTTATAAATTATTAAAATATAAAAATTATGTATTTAAATGCTATATTGATATATTGCATTATTTAAAAAAATAAGAAAATGGAATGGTATTATTATTTGCAAATGAGCATTTACTATGATTAGTTTATTATTTATTATATTTTGCAAATAATTGGGTATCTATGTGGACAACTGATCAATTGGCATGACTTTGAACTTGTTAAAAGTTTTATAATATACATGTGTATTTAACATGTTTAATTCACTGTAATTATGAAAAGTATATGGATTACATTTTTGCAATGATACATGCTATTTGGCAAATGTGATATGAAAATGATACTTTATGTATATGATAATATATCCTACCATGGTCCGCTATGATATGATATGATGTGATATGTTGCATGACTCACTTGGCATCGGGACCCATCTTCATATGGGGGTATATGGAGAACACACACCCAAAGGTGTGCTATGACAGGATATGACAATATTATGCCACATGGCACCGGGACTCATCTCATAGGGGGTATATGGAGAACACACACTTTTAGGGTGTGTTATAGTATGGTATGATGATGTGAGTTCATGACGCTGGTTCCAGGACCTGACTCTTAGGGGATTTATGGAGGATACATCCGAGGGGGTGTTCTGTGTACATAGTATGTGGCCATGGGTCATTGGTATAAAAATACATTTTTACATGCTATTTACAATGGTACAGTAGTTTTATTCTGAAATTGCATATTCTTGAAATGCTATATATAGCAATTGCTTCCAAAATTATTTTGAGCATATGATGCATATTTGATAACATGGTAAAATGTATTTGAAACATGAAAGCTTGGTTGATGTTTATTATGAAAAATTTGAGTAATTACATTATATTATAATTAGCTTACTTATTGAGTGTGAGCTCACAATGTTTTTCAGAGTCACAGAACTGAAGATGGATATGGGGTAGTTGGAGCAGCTATCAGAATAACCTAGATCTAATACTTGTTGTAGCCCCATTGAATTATATATTTTGGGCATGTAGTCTAAAACCTATGATTATGGTTTGTATTTAGAACAATTTGAATTTGGATGATATATAGTTATTACCCCTCCTTATATTAAATGTTATATTTCGGGACGCCTTGCATGCTTGGCATGCAGTGGGTTGCCACCCCTAGATCAATACAGGGTCTGGGGCGTGACAAGATAGAATGGTTGCCATGATTTAATTAGGACTCAGTGGCAATCGAAGAACCAAGGAAGAGTAATTAAATAGGAGGGAAAGATAGAGTTTTCCTCTTCAAAATCCTTTTTTTAGGGTTGGATGAGTTAACTCAGTCAAGTTCCGCACATATTGTTCCATGATTTGATTCGCGAGTTGATTTTAAGTCAATTTGAATTGAATCTCACATCTAGTCTTTCCCCTTTTTTATTTTTTTAATCATTCTGGACTAATCAAATGGACTAGGCCTATTTAGTTCTTGGATTTAATACAATTCTTCCTTTAGTCATACTCTTTAGTCAAAAAAATAAATAAATAAAACTTGCTCAATTTCAAAAAATAACACTTCAATTGAACATCATGTGAACAAGTTTGGGCTTCCAAAAGCTCGATGCCTGATTGGGCTATTCAATATTGTGGATCCCACTCTTAGAACCTTTCCTATAAGAACTTTTTATCTTTCTTTAATAGCCAAAGTGATACATATTGAGATTGATATCAATGAGGTTTCTAAAATCATGAACTGGTATCGAACCAGTAATGCCCTAGTAATTCAAACCGATTCTCTCTCCTCTCTTATTTGCTATATAAGTAAATGTCATTCTCTTTCCTCTTTTTTTTATTTACTTAAATTTTTTTATAAAATAAAAAAATACCTTTCATTTAAATTTAACAAAAATATTACAAAAATCATTTTTTAAAAAATAAAAGTTTAACAATAAATACAAAGATTTTAAAAAATTTTAGTTTAGCAAATATCAGGATAAAGTACTTTTAGTTTAAATAAAAATTTTAAAGAATCAATTTAACTTAGAAATACTAAGAAAATAAAATACTAAAAAAATATTTTAAAATATAATTTGTATGATTTTGATCAAATTTACAAGATTTTTAAACTTAGATAGAATTAAAGAGATAGGATTATAGTAATAGTAAATCTCATTTTGATTTACTCTGATTTAATTCAAAACTCATCTTTAAGAAAAAGACTTCAACCTCTTATCTATCTTTTTCTTATGAAAAGATGTTGTAAGATCTTGGAGTGGATCCAATTAACCTGTTGACAGATCAAAACCACGTCATATTAGCTATTTTTTATGAAGATTAAATTACAAAGAGAGTACCAATAGCTACCTCTTTTACTTTTCTACTGAACATTCTTATATAAAAAATACGGAAACTTCAAATTTTCACCAAATGTTTTATAAAAATTATTTTCTAAAATTATACTTTTTTAATTAGAAAATGAAATATGATGCTCTTGCCAAAAGAAATGATATCGTTCTCCTAATTAGAGGTTATTCATAGCTTTAAAGGCGAGGAAAAATATAATATATAATTCTTGTTGGGCATGTATATGTTTTTCATTGATGTAGATGTTTTTACCAAAGGGCTCTAATTATATTTTATAATAATACTTTATCAACACGCTATTTAGGATATATTTTTGAGAGTTTAAATCCAACTAAATTACTATACTCTCTCCTATCTAATTAACAATTTAGTTGTACGATTGGAGGTCCACTTGGATGAAGAAAAATAAAGGAAAGGAGAAAGAAAGAGAGAGGCCATAAAAACTTTATTTAAAGGAAAATAAAAATAAAGAAGAAAAACAGAAGGAATGATACTCAATTCTTTATATTCCTTCTTCAAAGGTTTTTTTTTAACATCTGAATTAAATGTAAAGGAGAAAGAAAAAATATTTATAAATTATATCCTTCTTTCTTCTTCCTCTTCCTTTCTTGCCAAAGAAAAATGTTATAACTCTTCTCTTTTTTTCATTTTTTTTTCTTTTTCTCTTCTTTCTTTCTTTTCAAATATCCAAACATCTATATAGACCTTAAATATTCCTTGTATCTTTATTTCAATTTTTTAAAAAAGAATCCCTCGTTGTACATTATATATTCTAGCATTAGCAACCCAAGTCATCCAACTATCAAGCAGTAGCAGCAGTAGATTTTTTTAAAAAAATTGATAGATGATTAAAAAAAGTAAAAAAGAAAAAGATTTTTGGTGGAGTAATCATTTATGAAGAAAATTATACATAAAATAAAGTTTCTAATATAATATGCTTAAGATTGGGCCTGGAATTCCCATTATAAAACCTCATAAGAAGCATTTGATGTCTTACCATCAATCTATCGCATTGCGAGAAGGTGGTGTGCACTCAGGAAAGTAATATATGCAACATGGAGCCACGGCAACAATTAGAGAAAATTTCAATAGGCTGCCATAATTTTTAAAGAATAATAACAATAATAACAAAAAGCCTAGGTTAGTTGTTAGAGTATTTTTAAATAATTATTAGATAAGAATTAATTCAAACAGAATCTTAATTTTACTCATCAATACATGATATCATCCCTCTTCTACTCAAAAATAAAAAATTGTGCCCCCTTCAAAAATTTTAGGAATAAGAATGCTGTGAGAAGAAAAGGAAAAGATTGCCTCAAAGAGAATGAACAATCAACAAATATAATTAGATACAGTCAAAATATTTTGTAAAATAAATACAATCCCCCTTCCAAAGACCCTAAAATCAAAAGAAGAATGTATCCATCAAAACTTTACTTTAGGTAGTGTTTGAAATAGAATAAGGGGATATCCCCTCTATTCCCAAAAGCCGGATATCTCCTGGATATCCCCTCTTATTCCCAAAAGCTATAACTATAAGGGATAGCTGAAAATAAAGTTAACCAAAGGGATAATCCATGATCAACCATGGTTAACCATGTCATGGGTTATCCTCTCAATTTATTTTCTAGAAAATACAGGAATAGCTAGTTATCCCTTTAAATAATAAAAAAAATATTATTCATGGATAAGTGTACGGGATAGAGTTTGTCCTCTGGCTATTCCTAGGATATCCCTTGGCTATCCCATTGATCATATCAAATGCAAGAAGGTAAATTTATAGGATAATTTTTTTTAGTCTTATTTGAAGGATAACCAGCTATTCCTGCATTTTCTAGGGAATAATTGAGGGGATATCCCATGGTTAACCATGGATATCCCTTTGGTTAACTTTATTCCCAGCTATCCCTTATAGTTATGGCTTTTGGGAATAAGAGTGGATATCCAGGGGATATCCTCTTATCCCTAGTTCAAATACCTAAGAGTAAAAAAAAGTTATCCTATGGATTTACCTTTTTACATTT
>UESW01004134.1:1231630-1259449 GCA_900491605.1 Calamus simplicifolius | reverse complement strand
CGAACATTGCGAACCACCCGATTGTAGACAATCCGACGTTGTGATCGAAGCCATTATCCCGATCGATGATCATCGATTCGACCGTTGCAATCCATCCGATCGAAGACGATCCGACGGATGCGATCGATCTAAGCCATGATCCTGATCGGCGATCATCGATTCGACTGTTGCGATCCATCCAATCGGAGATGATGCGACGTTGCGATTGAACCAAGCCATTATCTCGATCGGCAATCATCGATCCGACCATTGCGATCCATCAATCGAGAGATGGTCCGACTTGCGATCCATCCAAGCCATGATCCCGATGACGATCATCGATCGACCATTGCGATGCACCCGATCGGAGATGATCCAACGATTGCGATCGATCCAAGCCATGATCTCATGATCATCGATCCGACCGTTGCATACATTCGATCATAGACAATCCGACGGTTGCGATCAATCCGAGCCTGATCCCGATCGGATCATCGATCCGAACATTGCGATCCACCAATCGGAGATGATCCGACGGTTGCGATCGATCCAAGCCATGATCCGATCGACGATCATCGATTCGACCATTGCGATCCATCCGATCGAGATGATCCGATGGTTGTGATCGATCCAAGCCATGATCCCGATCTTCGATCATCGATCCGACCATTGCGATCCATCCGATCGAGACGATCCGATTTGTGATCGATCCGAGCCATGATCCGATCGGGGATCATGGATTCGACATTGCGAACCATCCGATCGGAGATGATCCGATGGTTGTGATCGATCCAAGCCATTATCCCGATCGACGATCATCGATTCGACCTTTGCGATCGATCCGATCGAAGATGATCCGATGGATGCGATCGATCTAAGCCATGATCCCGATCGGTGAACATTGATTCGACCGTTGCGATCCGTCCAATCGGAGACGATGCGACGGTTGCGATCGAACCAAGCCATTATCTCGATCGCGATCATCGATCCGACCATTGCGATCCATCCAATCGGAGACGATCGACGGTTGCGATCCATCCAAGCCATGATCCCGAATCGATCATCGATCCGACCATTGCGATGCACCCGATCGGAGATGATCCAACGGTTGTGATCGATCTAAGCCATGATCTCGATGGCGATCATCGATCCGACCATTGCGATCCATCCGATCATTGACGATCCGACGGTTGCGATCGATCCGAGCCCTGATCCCGATCGGGGATCATCGATCCGAACATTGCGATCCACCCAATCAAAGACGATCGATGGTTACGATCGATCCAATCCATGATCCCGATCGACAATCATCGATTCGACCATTGCGATCCATCCGATCGGACGATCCGACGGTTGCGATCGATCCTAGCCAAGATCCTGATCTTCGATCATCGATCGACCATTGTGATCCACCAATCCGAGACGATCCGACGGTTGCGATCGATCCAAGCCATGATCCCGATCGGTGATCATCGATCCGACCATTGCGATCCACCCGTTCGGAGACGATCCGACGGTTGCGATCGATCCAACCCATGATCCTGATCGGCGATCATCGATCCGACCATTGCGATCCATCCGATCGGAGATGATCCGACATTGCGATCGATCCGAGCCATGATCCCGATCAGGGATCATCGATCCGACCATTGCGATCCATCCGATCGAAGATGATCCGACCATTGCGATCGATCTGAGCCATGATCCCGATCGACGATGATCGATCCGACCATTGCGATCCACCCGATCGGAGACCATCTGACGGCGATCGATCCAAGCCATGATCCCGATCGATGATCATCAATCCGACCTTTGCGATCCATCTGATCAGAGACGATTCGACGGTTGCGATCCATCCAGAGCCATGATCCCGATCGGCGATCATTGATCTGACCGTTACGATCCATCCAATCGGAGATGATCCGATGGTTGCGATCGATCCTAAGCCATGATCCCGATCGGCGATCATCAATCGACCATTGCGATCCATCCGATCGGAGACGATCCGACCAATGCGATCCGACCATTGCGATCATCGATCCGATGTTGCGATCCACCCGATCGAAGATGATCGACGGTTGCGATCGATCCAGCATGATCCCGATCGGCGATTATCGATCCACGATCCACCCGATTGCGATCATGGTTGCGATTGATCCAAGCCATGATCCCGATCGGCGATCATTGATCCGACCATTGCGATCCATCCGATCGGAGATGATCGGACGATTGCGATCGATCCAAGCACGATCCCGATCGGCGATCATAGATCCAATAATTGCGATCCATCCCATCGAAGACGATCGATGGTTGCGATCGATCCAAGCCATGATCCCGATAGCGATCATCGATCCGACCGTTGCGATCCATCCGATCGGAAATGATCCGATGGTTGCGATCGATCCAAGCCATGATCCCGATCGGCAATCATCTGACCGTTGCGATCACCCATCGGAGATGATCCACGGTTGCGATCATCCAGATGATCCCGATCGGCGATCATCGATCCGACCATTGCGATCCATCCGATCGAGACAATCCGATGGTTGCGATCGATCCGAGCCATGATCCCGATCGGGGATCATCGATTTGACATTGCGATCCACCCGATCGGAGATGATCCGATGGTTGCGATCGATCCGAGCCATGATCCCGATCGGGGATCATCGATCCGACCGTTGCGATCCACCCGATCGGAGATGATCCGACGGTTGCGATCGATCCAAGCCATGATCCCGATCACGATCATCGATCGACCGATCCATCC
Source organism: Calamus simplicifolius (assembly GCA_900491605.1). Classification (NCBI taxonomy): domain Eukaryota; kingdom Viridiplantae; phylum Streptophyta; class Magnoliopsida; order Arecales; family Arecaceae; genus Calamus; species Calamus simplicifolius. Next base: position 1,256,703 of record UESW01004134.1, on the reverse strand, counting down.
GATCGAAGACGATCCGACGGTTGCGATCGATCCAAGCCATGATCCGATCGGCGATCATCGATCGACCGTTGCAATCCATCCGATCGGAGACGATCGATGGTTGCGATCGATCCAAGCCATGATCCGATCGGCGATCATCGATCCGACCATTGCGATCATCCAATCGAAGACGATCGGTTGCGATCGATCCAAGCCATGATCCCGATCGCGATCATCGATCCGACCATTGCGATCCACCCGATCGGAGACGATCCGACGGTTGCGATCGATCCAGCCATGATCCCGATGCGATCATCGATCCGACCATTGCGATCCATCCGATCAAGACAATCCGATGGTTGCGATCGATCCAAGCCATGATCCCGATCGGGATCATCGATCCGACCATTGCGATCCATTCGATCGAGACGATCCGATGGTTGCGATCGATCCAAGCCATGATCCCGATCGACGATCATCGATCCGACCGTTGCGATCCATCCGATCAGAGATGATTCGACGGTTGCGATCGATCCAAGCCATGATCCCGATCGGGATCATCGATCCGACCATTGCGATCCATCCAATCGAGATGATCCGACGGTTGCGATCGATCCGATCCATGATCCCGATCGGGGATCATCGATCCGACATTGCGAACCACCCGATCGGAGACGATCCGACGGTTGTGATCGATCCAAGCCATGATCCCGATCGACGATCATCGATTCGACCAATCCATCCGATCGAAGATGATCCGATGGTTACGATCGATCTAAGCCATGATCCCGATCGGCGATCATCGATCGACCGTTGCGATCGATGATCGACGTTGCGATCGATCCAAGCCATGATCCGATCGGCGATCATCGATCCGACCATTGCGATCCACCAATCGGAGACGATCCGACGGTTGCGATCGATCCAAGCCATGATCCCGATCGGCGATCATCGATCCGACCATTGCGATCATCCGATCAAGACGATCCGACTGTTGCGATCGATCCAAGCCATGATCTCGATCGGCGATCATCGATCCGATCCATCCGATCAAGACGATCCGACGGTTGCGATCGATCCAGCCATGATCCGATCGATCATCGATCCGAACCATTGCGATCCACCCAATCGGAGATGATCCGATGGTTGCGATCGATCCAAGCCATGATCCGATCGGCGATCATCGATCCGACCATTGCGATCCATCCGATCAGAGACGATCCAACGGTTGCGATCGATTCGAGCCATGATCCCGACGGCGATCATCGATCCGACCATTGTGATCCATCCGATCGGAGATGATCCGACGGTTGCGATCGATCCGAGCCCTGATCCCGATCGGGGATCAGCGATCCACCCAATCGATCCGGTTGCGATCGATCCAAGCATGATCCCGATCGGCGATCATGATCCGACCATTGCGATCCATCCGATCGAGACGATCCGACGGTTGCGATCGATCCAAGCCATGATCCCGATCGGCGATCATCGATCCGACCATTGTGATCCACCCGATCGGAGATGATCCGACGGTTGCGATCGATCCAAGCCATGATCCCGATCGGCGATCATCGATCCGACCATTGCGATCCATCCGATCGGAGATGATCCGACGGTTGCGATCGATCGAGCCATGATCCCGATCGGTCATCGATCCGACCGTTGCGATCCACCCGATCGGAGATGATCCGACGGTTGCGATCGATCCGAGCCATGATCCCGATCGATCGATCCGACCGTTGCGATCCATCCGATCGGAGACGATCCGGTTGCGATCGATCCAAGCCATGATCCCGATCGGCGATCATCGATCCGACCATTGCGATCCATCCGATCGGAGATGATACGATTGCGATCGATCCAAGCCATGATCCCGATCGGCGATCATCGATCCGACCATTGCGATCCATCCGATCGGAGATCGATCCAACGATCCGATCGATCGATCGACGGTTGCGATCGATCCATGATCCCGATCGGCGATCATCGATCCGACCGTTGCGATCCACCCGGAGACGATCCGACGGTTGCGATCGATCCAAGCCATGATCCCGATCGGCGATCATCGATCCGACCATTGCGATCCATCCGATCGGAGACGATCCGACATTTGCGATCGATCGAGCCATGATCCCGATCGGGGATCATCATCCGACATTGCAATCCACCCGATCGGAGATGATCCGAGGTTGCATCGATCCAAGCCATGATCCCGATCGGATCATCGATTCGATTGCGATCCATCCGATCGGAGACAATCCGACGGTTGCGATCGATCCAAGCCATGATCCCGATCGGCGATCATCGATCGACCGTTGCGATCCATCCGATCGGAGACGATCGATGGTTGCGATCGAACCAAGCCATGATCCCGATCGGCGATCATGATCCGACCATTGCGATCCATCCAATCGAGACGATCCGAATCGAGCCATCCCGATCGGCGATCATCGATCCGACCATTGCGATCCACCCGATCGCATTGCGATCGATCAAGCCATGATCGATCGGATCATCGATCCGACCATTGCGATCCATCCGATCGAGATGATCCGACGGTTGCGATCGATCCAAGCCATGATCCCGATCGGCGATCATCGATCCGACCATTGCGATCCATCCGATCGGAGATGATCCGATGGTTGCGATCGATCCAAGCCATGATCCCGATCGATCATCGATCCGACCGTTGCGATCCATCCGATCAGAGACGATCCATGGTTGCGATCGATCCAAGCCATGATCCCGATCTTCGATCATCGATCCGACCATTGCGATCCATCCAATCGAGATGATCCGATGGTTGCGATCGATCCAAGCCATGATCCGATCGGCGATCATCGATCCGACCGTTGCGATCCACCCGATCGAGATGATCCGATGGTTGCGATCGATCCAACCCATGATCCCGATCGGCGATCATCAATCCGACCATTGCGATCCATCCGATCGGAGATGATCCGACGGTTGCGATCGATCCGAGCCATGATCCCGATCGGGGATCATCGATCCGACCGTTGCGATCCACCGATCGGAGATGATCCGACCGTTGCGATCGATCCGAGCCATGATCCCGATCGGCGATGATCGATCCGACCATTGCGATCCACCCGATCGGAGACCATCGACGGTTGGATCGATCCAAGCCATGATCCCGATCGGCGATCATGACCATTGCGATCCATCCGATCGGAGATGATCGACGGTTGCGATCCATCCAACCATGATCCCGATCGGCGATCATCGATCTGACCGTTGCGATCCATCCGATCGGAGACGATCCGATGGTTGCGATCGATCCAGCCATGATCCCGATCGGCGATCATCGATCGACCGTTGCGATCCATCCGATCGGAGATGATCCGACCGATCGATCCGATCCGAGCGATTCCGACCATTGCGATCGATCCGAGCCATGATCCCGATCGGCGATCATCGATCCGACGGTTGCGATCCATCCGATCGGAGACGATCGGATGTTGCGATCGATCCAAGCCATGATCCCGATCGGCGATCATCGATCCGACCATTGCGATCCATCCGATCGGAGACGATCCGACGATTGCGATCGATCCAAGCCATGATCCCGATCGGCGATCATCGATCCGACCGTTGCGATCCATCCCGATCGAGATGATCCGACGGTTGCGATCGATCCAAGCCATGATCCCGATCGATCATCGATCCGACCGTTGCGATCCATCCGATCGAGATGATCCGATGGTTGCGATCGATCCAAGCCATGATCCCGATCGGCGATCATCGATCCGACCATTGCGATCCACCCGATCGGAGATGATCCGATGGTTGCGATCGATCCAAGCCATGATCCCGATCGGCAATCATCGATCCGACCATTGTGATCCATCCAATCGGAGATGATCCGACGGTTGCGATCGATCCGAGCCATGATCCCGATCGGGATCATCGATCGATTGCGACCACCCGATCGAGACCCGACGGTTGCATCGATCCAAGCCATGATCCCGATCGATGATCATCGATTCGACCGTTGCGATCCATCCGATCGAAGACGATCCGACGGTTGCGATCGATCTAAGCCATGATCCCGATCGGCGATCATCGATCGACCATTGCGATCCATCCAATCGAGACGATCGATGGTTGCGATCGATCCAAGCCATGATCCGATCGGCGATCATCGATCCGACCATTGCGATCCATCCGATCGGAGATGATCCGATGGTTGCGATCGATCCAAGCCATGATCCCGATCGGCGATCGATCCGACCATTGCGATCCACCGATCGGAGACGATCCAACGATTGCGATCGATCCAAGCCATGATCTCGATCGATGATCATCGATCCGACCATTGCGATCCATCCGATCATAGATGATCCGACGGTTGCGATCGAGCCATGATCCCGATCGGCGATCATCGATCCGATTGCGATCCACCCAATTGGAGACGATCCGACGGTTGCGATCGATCCAAGCCATGATCCCGATCGACGATCATCGATCCGACCATTGCGATCCATCCGATCGAGATGATCCCGGTTGCGATCGATCCAAGCCATGATCCCGATCGGCGATCGATCCGACCATTGCGATCCATCCGATCGAAGACGATCCGACGGTTGTGATCGATCCAAGCCATGATCCCGATCGGGATCATCGATCCGATTGCGATCCACCCGATCGGAGACGATCCAACGGTTGCGATCGATCCAAGCCATATCCCGATCCGATCAGACCATTGCGATCCATCCGATCGAGATGATCCGATGGTTGCGATCGATCCAAGCCATGATCCCGATCGCGATCATCGATCGACCGTTGCGATCCATCCAATCGGAGACGATCGACGGTTGCGATCGATCCAAGCCATGATCCGATCGGCGATCATCGATCCGACCATTGCGATCCATCCAATCGAAGACGATCCGACGGTTGCGATCGATCCAAGCCATGATCCCGATCGGGATCATCGATCCGACCATTGCGATCCACCCGATCGGAGACGATCCGACGGTTGTGATCGATCCAAGCCATGATCCGACGATCATCGATCCAACCATTGCGATCCATCCGATCCGATCGGTTGCGATCGATCCGAGCCATGATCCCGATCGGGGATCATCGATCCGACCATTGCGATCCATCCAATCGGAGACGATCCGATGGTTGCGATCGATCCAAGCCATGATCCCGATCGACAATCATCGATCGACCGTTGCGATCCATCCGATCGGAGACGATCCGACGGTTGCGATCGATCCAAGCCATGATCCCGATCGGCGATCATCGATCCGACCATTGCGATCCATCCAATCGAGACGATCCGATGGTTGCGATCGATCCAAGCCATGATCCCGATCGATCATCGATCCGACCGTTGCGATCCACCCGATCGAGATGATCCGACGGTTGCGATCGATCCAAGCCATGATCCCGATCGGCGATCATCAATCCGATTGCGATCCATCCGATCGGAGATGATCCGACGGTTGCGATCGATCCGAGCCATGATCCCGATCGGGATCATCGATCGACCATTGCGATCCACCCGATCGAAGATGATCCGACCGTTGCGATCGATCCGAGCCATGATCCTGATCGGCGATGATCGATCCGACCGTTGCGATCCACCCGATCGGAGATGATCGACGGTTGCGATCGATCCAAGCCATGATCCCGATCGGCGATCATCGATCCGACCATTGCGATCCATCCGATCGGAGATGATCCATGGTTGCGATCGATCCAAGCCATGATCCCGATCGGCGATCATCGATCCGACCGTTGCGATCCATCCAATCGGAGACGATCCGATGGTTGCGATCGATCCAAGCCATGATCCCGATCGGCGATCATCGATCCGACCATTGCGATCCATCCGATCGGAGACGATCCGACGCGATCCGACCGATTGATCGATCATCGATCCGACCATTGCGATCCACCCGATCGAAGATGATCCGATTGCGATCGATCCAAGCCATGATCCCGATCGCGATCATCGATCCGACCGTTGCGATCCACCCGATCGGAGACGATCGGATGGTTGCGATCGATCCAAGCCATGATCCCGATCGGCGATCATCGATCCGACCATTGCGATCCATCCGATCGGAGATGATTGCGATCGATCCAAGCCATGATCCCGATCGGCGATCATCGATCCGACCATTGCGATCCATCCCATCGAAGACGATCGACGGTTGCGATCGATCCAAGCCATGATCCCGATCGACGATCATCGATCCGACCGTTGCGATCCATCCAATCGGAGATGATCCGGTTGCGATCGATCCAAGCCATGATCCCGATCGGCGATCATCGATCCGACCGTTGCGATCCACCCGATCGAGACGATCCGATGGTTGCGATCGATCCAAGCCATGATCCCGATCGGCGATCATCGATCCGACCATTGCGATCCATCGATCGGAGATGATCCGACGGTTGCGATCGATCCGAGCCATGATCCCGATCGATCATCGATCATTGCGATCCACCCGATCGAGATGATCCGACGGTTGATCGCCATTCGATCAATTCGATCGATCGATCCATCCGATCGATGATCGATGGTTGCGATCGATCCAAGCCATGATCCCGATCGGCGATCATCGATCCGACCGTTGCGATCCATCCAATCGGAGATGATCGACGGTTGCGATCGATCCAAGCCATGATCGATCGGCGATCATCGATCCGACCATTGCGATCCATCCAATCGAGACGATCCGACGGTTGCGATCGATCCAAGCCATGATCCCGATCGGCGATCATCGATCCGACCATTGCGATCCACCCGATCGGAGATGATCCGACGGTTGCGATCGATCCAAGCCATGATCTGATCGGCGATCATCGATCCGACCATTGCGATCCATCCGATCATAGACGATCCGACGGTTGCGATCGATCCGAGCCATGATCCGATCGGGATCATCGATCCGACATTGCGATCCACCAATCGGAGACGATCCGGTTGCGATCGATCCAAGCCATGATCCCGATCGACGATCATCGATCGACCGTTGCGATCCATCCGATCGAGATGATCCGATGGTTGCGATCGATCCAAGCCATGATCCGATCGGCGATCATCGATCCGACCATTGCGATCCATCCAATCCGAGACGATCCGACGCGATCGATCCAAGCCATGATCCGATCGGCGATCATCGATCCGACCGTTGCGATCCATCCGATCGGAGATGATCCGACGGTTGCGATCGATCCAACCATGATCCCGATCGGCGATCATCAATCCGACCATTGCGATCCATCCGATCGGAGATGATCCGATGGTTGCGATCGATCCGAGCCATGATCCCGATCGGGGATCATCGATCCGACCGTTGCGATCCACCCGATCGGAGATGATCCGATTTGCGATCGATCCGAGCCATGATCCGATCGATCATCGATCCGACCATTGCGATCCACCCGATCGAAGATGATCCGGTTGCGATCGATCCAAGCCATGATCCCGATCGCGATCATCGATCCGACCATTGCGATCCATCCGATCGGAGATGATCCGACGGTTGCGATCGATCCAAGCCATGATCCCGATCGGCGATCATCGATCCAACCATTGCGATCCATCGATGATCGGTTGCGATCGATCCAAGCCATGATCCCGATCGATAATCATCGATCCGATTGCGATCCAATCGATCCGGGTTGCGATCGATCCAAGCCATGATCCGATCGACGATCATCGATCCGACCTTTGCGATCCATCCGATCGGAGACGATCCGACGGTTGCGATCGATCCGAGCCATGATCCGATCGGGGATCATTGATCCGACCATTGCGATCCACCCGATCGGAGACGATCGTGGTTGCGATCGATCCAAGTCATGATTCGATCGACGATCATCGATGATCGTTGCGATCCATCCGATCGGAGACGATCCGATGGTTGCGATCGATCCAAGCCTTAATCCCGATCGGTGATCATCGATTCGACCATTGTGATCCATCCGATCGGAGACAATCTGACTGTTGCGATCGATCCAAGCCATGATCCCGATCGGCGATCATCAACCGACCTTTGCGATCCATCCGATCGGAGATGATCCGATGGTTGCGATCGATCCGAGCCATGATCCCGATCGGCGATCATTGATCTACATTGCGATCCATCCGATCGGAGACGATCCGATGGTTGCGATCGATCCCAGCCATGATCCCGATCGGCGATCATCATACGACCGTTGCGATCCATCCGATCGAGAGATCCAACGGTTGTGATCGATCCGAGCCATGATCCTGATCGGGATAATCGATCCGACCATTGCGATCCACCCGATCAGAGACGATCCGACCGTTGCGATCGATCCGAGCCATGATCTCGATCGGCGATTATCGATCCGACCGTTGCGATCCACCTGATTGGAGACGATCGGACGGTTGCGATCGATCCAAGCCATGATCCCGATCGGCGATCATCGATCCGACCGTTGCGATCCATCCGATCAGAGATGATCGGACGATTGCGATCGATCCAAGCCATGATCCCGATCGGCGATCATAGATCCACCATTGCGATCCATCCCATCGGAGAGGATGCGATGGTTGCGATCGATCCAAGCCATGATCCCGATCGACGATCGTCGATCCGACTGTTGCGATCCATCCAATCGGAAACGATCTGGCGGTTGCGATCGATCCAAGCCTTGATCCCGATCGACGATCATCGATCCGACCGTTGCGATGCACCCGATCGGAGATGATCCTATGGTTGCGATCGATCCAAGCCATGATCCCGATCGGCGATCATCGATCCGACCATTGCGATCCATCCGATCGGAGATGATCCGACGGTTGCGATCGATACGAGCCATGATCCTGATCGGCGATCATCGATCTAACCGTTGCGATCCACCCGATCGAAGACGATCCGATGGTTGCGATCGATCCAAGCCATGATCCTGATCGACAATCATCGATTCGACCATTGCGATCCATCCGATCGAAGATGATCCGACGGTTGCTATCGATCTAAGCCATGATCTCGATTGGTGATCATCGATTCGACCGTTGCGATCCATCCAATCGGAGATGATGCGACGGTTGCGATCGAACCAAGCCATGGTCTCGATCGACGATCATCGATCCGACCTTTGCGATCCATCCAATCGAAGATGATCCGACGGTTGCGATCTATCCAAGCCATGATCCCGATCAGCGATCATCGATCCGACCATTGCGATGCACCCGATCGGAGATGATCCAACGGTTGCGATCGATCCAAGCCATGATCTCGACGATGATCATCGATCTGACCATTGCGATCCATCTGATCATAGACGATCCGATGGTTGTGATAAATCCGAGCCATGATCCCGATCGGGGATCATCGATCTGAACATTGCGATCCATCCAATCGAGACGATCTGACGGTTGCGATCGATCCAAGCCATGATCCCGATCGACGATCATCGATTCGACCATTGCGATCCATCCGATCAGAGACGATCCGACGGTTGCGATCGATCTAAGCCATGAATCAGATCGGTGATCATCAATCCGACAGTTGCGATCCACCCGATCGGAGACGATCGGATGGTTGCGGTCGATCCTAGCCATGATCCCAATCGGCGATCATCGATCCGACCGTTGCGATCCATTCGATCGAAAATGATCCGACGATTGCAATCGATCCGAGCAATGGTCCCGATTGGCGATCATCGATCCGACCATTGTGATCCATCTGATCGGAGACGATCGGATGGTTGCGATCAATCCAAGCCATGATCCCGATCGACGATCATCAATTCGACCGTTGCGATCCATTCAATCGGAGACGATATGATGGTTGCGATCGATAAAAGCCATGATCCCGATCTTCGATCATCGATCCGACCATTGCGATCCATCCAATCTGAGACGATCCGACGGTTGCGATCGATCCAAGCCATGATTCCAATCGGCGATTATCGATTCGACTGTTGCGATCCACCCGATCGGAGATGATCCGATGGTTGCGATCGATCTAACCCATGATCCCGATCGGCGATCATCAATCGACAATTGCGATCCATCCGATCGAGATGATCCGACGGTTGCGATCAATCCGAGCCATGATCCGATTGGGATCATCGATCCGATTGTTGCGATCCACCCGATCGGAGATGATCCGACCATTGCGATCGATCCAAGCCATGATCTCGATCGGCGATGATCGATCCGACCGTTGCAATCCACCCGATCGGAGATGATCGGACGGTTGTGATCGATTCAAGCCATGATCCCGATCGGCGATCATCGATCCGACCATTGCGATCCACCCGATCGAAGATGATCTGATGGTTGCGATTGATCTAAGCCATGATCTCGATCAGCGATCATCGATCTGACCATTACGATCCATCCAATCTAAGATGATCCGATGGTTGCGATCGATCCAAGCCATTATCTCGATCGGCGATCATCGATCCAACCGTTGCGATCCATCCGATTGGAGATGATCCGACGGTTTCGATTGATCCAAGCCATGATCCCGATCGGCAATCATCAATCCGACCATTGCTATCCATCCGATCAGAGATGATCCAATGGTTGCGATCAATTCAAGCCATGATCCCGATCGGGGATCATCGATCCGACCATTGCGATCCACCCGATCGAAGATGATCCGACCATTGCGATCGATCCGAGCCATGATCCTAATCGGCGATCATCGATCCATCCATTGCGATCCACCCGATCGGAGATGATCGGACGGTTGCGATCGATCCAAGCCATGATCCCGATCGGTGATCATCGATCCGACCATTGCGATCCACCCGATCGGAGAGGATCCGACGGTTGCGATCGATTCAAGCCATGATCCCAATCAGTGTTTATCGATCCAACCGTTGCGATCCATCCGATCGGAGACAATCAGATGGTTGCGATCGATCCAAGCCATGATCCGAATTGGCGATCATCGATCTGACCATTGCGACCCATTCAATCGGAGACGATCCGACGGTTGCGAGTGATCCAACCCATGATCTTGATCAGCGATCATCGATCCGTCCATTGCGAACCATCCAATTGGAGATGATCCGATGGTTGCGATCGATCCAAGCCATGATCTCGATCGACAATCATCGATCCGACCGTTGTGATCCACCCGATCAGAGATGATTCGATGGTTGCGATCGATCCAAGCCATGATCCCATCGACGATCATCGATTCGACCTTTGCGATCCATCCGATCAGAGATGATCCGACGGTTGCGATTGATCCGAGCCATGATCCCGATCGGCGATCATCGATCCGACAATTGTGATGCACCAGATCGAAGATGATCCAACGGTTGCGATCAATCTAAGCTATGATCTCGACGGCGATCATCGATCCGACCATTGCGATCCATCCGATCATAGATGATCCGACGGTTGCGATCGATCCGAGCAATGATCCCGATCGGGGATCATCGATCCGAACATTGCGATCTACCCAATCGGAGATGATCCGACAGTTGCAATCGATCGAAGCCATGATCCCGATCGGGGATCATCGATCCGAACATTGCGATCCACCCAATCAAAGACGATCCAACGGTTGCGATCGATCCAAGCCATGATTCCGATCGGTGATCATCGATCCGATCATTGCAATCCACCCGATCGGAGAGGATCCGATGGTTGCGATTGATCCAACCCATGATCATGATCAGCGATCATCAATCCAACCATTGCGACCCATCCGATCGAAGATGATCTGACGGTTGCGATCGATCCGAGCCATGATCCTGATCGGGGATCATCGATCCGACCGTTGCGATCCACCCGATCGGAGATGATCCGATCGTTGCGATCGATCCAAGCCATAATCCCGATCGGTGATGATCGATCCGACCATTGCGATCCACCCGATCGGAGATGATCGGACGGTTGCGATCGATTCAAGCCATGATCCCGATCGGGATCATCGATCCGACCGTTGTGATCCACCCGATCGGAGATGATCCGATGGTTGCGATCGATCCAAGCCATGATGCCAATCGGCGATCATCAATCCGACCATTGCAATCCATCCAATCTGAGATGATCCGATGGTTGCAATCGATCCAAGCCATTATCCCGATTGGCGATCATCGATCCGACCATTGCGATCCACCCGATTGAAGACAATCCGACGGTTTCGATCGATCCAAGCCATGATCCCGATCAGCAATCATCAATCCAACCATTGCTATCCATCCGATCAGAGATGATCCAACGGTTGCGATCAATCAAAGCCATGATCCCGATCGGGGATCATCGATCCGACCATTGCGATCCACCCGATCGAAGATGATCCGACCATTGCGATCGATCTGAGCCATGATCTCGATCGGTGATCATCGATTCGACCATTGCGATCCACCTGATCAGAGACGATCGGACGATTGCGATCGATCCAAGCCATGATCCCGATCGGCGATCATCGATCCGACCATTGCAATCCACCCGATCGGAGATGATCCGACGGTTGCGATCGATTCAAGACATGATCCCAATCAGCGATTATCAATCCGACCGTTGCGATCCATCCGATCAAAGACGATCGGATGGTTGCGATCGATCCAAGCCATGATCCGGATTGGCGATCATCGATCCGACCATTTTGATCCATCCAATCGGAGACGATCCGACGGTTGCGATCGATCCGAGCCATGATCTTGATCGGCGATCATCGATCCGTTCATTGCGAACCATCCAATTGGAGATGATCCGATGGTTGCGATCGATCCAAGCTATGATCTCGATCGACAATCATCGATCCGACCGTTGCGATCCATCCGATCGGAGATGATCCGATTAGGCATGGGCATTGGGCCGTGCTGTGCCAGGCACGACCCAGGCCCATCGTGCCAGAAAAATTACCGTGCCGTGCTGGCACGGCCCATTAACAAATGGGCCATGCCAAAACGGCCCTTCTGGGCTGCTTTGTGGGTCATGCCATGGCACGGCCTAGCAACGGCCCTTCTGGGCCGTGCTAGAACGGCCCTGCTGGGCCATTTTGTGGGCCATGCATGGCACGGCTGGTGCCAGGAGCATATTGTGCGCCTAGGCACCAGCCAGCTGATCCAAGCCATGATCCTGATCGGTGATGATGGATCCGACGATTACGATCGATCTGATCGGAGATGATTCGACTGTTGCGATCGATCCATGCCATGATCCCGATCGGTGATGATCAATCCGACGGTTGCGATCCATCCGATCGGCGATGATCCGATGGTTGCAATCGATCCAAGTCATGATCCCGATCGGCGATGATCGATCAGACTGTTGCGATCAATTCGATCGGAGATGATCCAACGATTGCGATCGATCTAAGCCATGATCCCGATCGGGAATGATCGATCCGACAGTTGCGATCCATCCGATCGACGATGATCCGATGGTTGCGATCAATCCAAGCCATGATCCCGATCGACGATGATCGATTGGATCATTGCGATCAATCCGATTAGAGACGATCTGACGGTTGCGATCGATCCAAGCCATGATCCCGATGGGGATGATCGATCCGACGGTTGCGATCTATCCCATCGGCGATGATCTGATGGTTGCGATCGATCCAAGCTATGATCCCGATCAGCGATGATCGATCGGAGATTATCCGACGGTTGCGATCGATCCAAGCCATGATCCCGATCGACGATAATCGATCAGATCGTTGTGATCAATCCGATTGGAGACGGTCCGACGATTGCGATCGATCCAAGCCATGATCCCAATCGGGGATGATCGATCTGACGGTTGTGATCTATCATATCGGCAATAATCTGACAGTTGCGATCGATCCAAGCTATGATCCCAATCGGCGATGATCGATCATACCGTTGCGATCAATCTGATCGGAGACGATCCACGATTGCGATCGATCCAAGCCATGATCCCATTCGGCGATAATCGATCCAACGGTTGCAATCGATTCGATCGGAGACGATCAACTGTTGCGATCGATCCAAGCCATGATCCTGATCGATGATGATCGATAGATCATTGTGATCAATCCGATCGAAGACAATCCGACGGTTGCGATCGATCCAAGCCATGATCCCAATCGGGGATGATCGATCCGACAGTTGTGATCTATCCCATCGGTGATGATCCGACGGTTGCGATCGATCCAAGCTATGATCCCGATCGACGATTATCGATGGGACCATTGCGATCAATCTGATCGGAGACGATCCGATGGTTATGATCGATCCAAGCCATGATCCCATTCGGCGATAATCGATCCATGTCATGATCCCGTCGGCGATGATTGATTTGATGGTTGCAATCCATTCGATCGGCGATGATCCGATGGTTGCAATCAATCCAAGCCATGATCCCGATGGGCAATGATCGATCCGACGGTTGCAATCCATCCGATCGAAGATGATCCAATGGTTGCGATCGATCCAAGCCATGATCCCGATCGGCGATGATCAATCCAACAGTTGTGATCCATCCGATCAGAGATGATCCAATGGTTGCGATCGATCCAAGCCATAATCCCGATCAGCGATGATCAATCCAACAGTTGTGATCCATCCGATCGGAGACGATCCGATGGTTGCGATCGATCCAAGCCATGATTCCGATCGACAATGATCGATCGGACTGTTGCGATCAATCCGATCGGAGACGATCCGATGGTTGTGATCGATCCAAGCCATGATCCCGATCGACAATGATCGATTAGATCATTGCGATCAATCCGATCGGAGATGATCTGACAGTTGCGATCGATCCAAGCCATGATCCCAATCAGGGATGATCGATCTGACGGTTGCGATCGATCCGATTAGAGACGATCCGACAGTTGCGATCGATCCATGCCATGATCCTGATCGGCAATGATTGATCTGACAGTTGCGATCCATTCGATCGGCGATGATCCGACGGTTGCGATCGATCCAAGCCATGATCCCGATCGGCGATGATCGATCCGATCGGAGATGATCCGACGGTTGCGATCGATCCATGCCATGATCATGATTGGCGATTATCGATCCAACAGTTGCGATCCATCAAATCGAAGATGATCGACGATTGCATCGATCCAAGCTATGATCCCGATCGGCGATGATCGATCAGACCATTGCGATCAATCCGATCAGAGATGATCCAACGTCTTCGATCGATCCAAGCCATGATCTTGATCGGCGATGATCGATCCGACGGTTGCGATCGATCCAAGCCATGATCCGATTGGTGATGATCGATCGAACCATTGCGATCGATCCGATCGGAGATGATCCGACGGTTGCGATCGATCCAAGTCATGATCCCAATCGAGGATGATCGATCCGACAGTTGCGATCTATCTCATCGGAGATGATCCGACGGTTGCAATTGATCCAAGCCATGATCCAGATCGGCGATGATCAATCTGACGATTGCGATCCATCCGATCGGCGATGATCCTACGATTGCGATCTTTCTATTTTTTTCTTCTTACTTATTGTATTATGTTCGAAAGGTCAGACCTAGCCCCCCTCCCTTCTGTATCATTTTAATTTTAAATTAATAAACTAGAAGGGGTCTATGCCAAACCCCAACCATTATGGTGGCTTTATATTAATAAAATTTCTTTATTCCTAATAATTTTTAATTTATCTAATAATTTTTTAATTTATCAATTTTTTTTATTTGAGCTGTGCACGGGCCAGGCCCTAGGTGGGCCATGCCTGGCACGGCCCAGGCCTCCCTGGGCCGTGCCTAGCATGGCCCACCAGGGCCGGCACGGCCCAGGCCCCCTTGGGCCGTGCCAGGCATGGCCCACCTGGGCCGGCACGGCTCAGGCCCCCCTGGGCCGTGCCGGCATGGCATAGTGAGCCGGCCCAGGCCCATCATGGGTCATATCGTGCTGGGCCAATAGAAAAAATTTTCTGAGCCCGGCAGGGCCCGGTAAACCAGGCCGTACCGGCAGGGTCCGGTACTATAGCAGTGCCGGGCCGTGCCTTGCACAGCCTATCAGGGCCTGGACCGTGCCGTGCCATGGGCGGCACGGCCCAGTGCCCATCTCTAGATCCGATGGTTGCAATCAATCCAAGCCATGATCTCGATTGACGATCATTGATCCGACCATTGCGATCCATTCCATCAGAGACGATCCGACGGTTGCGATCGATCCGAGCCATGATCCCGATCGGGGATCATTGATCCGACCATTGCGATCCACCCGATCGGAGGCGATCCAGTGGTTGCGATCGATCCAAGTCATGATTCGGATCAACGATCATCGATTTGATCATTGCGATCCATCCGATTGGAGACGATCCGATGGTTGCGATCGATCCAAGCCATGATCCGATCGATCGGCGATCATCAATCGACGATCCTGATCCCGATCGCGATCATCAATTCGATCCATCGATCGAGATGATCCGACGGTTGCGATCGATCCGAGCCATGATCCCGATCTGCGATCATTGATCTAACCATTGCGATCCATCCGATCGGAGATGATCCGATGGTTGCGATTGATCCCAGCCATGATCCCGATCGGCGATCATTGATCCGACCGTTGCGATCCATCCGGTCGGAGACGATCTGATGATTGCAATCGATCTAAGCCATGATCTCGATCGGCGATCATCGATCCGACCGTAGTGATCCATCCGATCGGAGACAATCCGATGGTTGCGATCGATCCAAGCCATGATTTCAATCGGCGATCATCGATCGGCCCATTGTGATCCACCCGATCGAAAACGATCCGATGGTTGCAATCAATCCAATCCATGATACCGATCGGCGATGATCGATCAGACTATTGCGATCAATTCGATCGAAGATGATTCGACGATTGCGATTGATCTAAGCCATGATCCCGATCGGGGATGATCGATCCGACAGTTGCGATCCATCGATCGGCGATGATCCGATGGTTGCGATCAATCCAAGCCATGATCCTGATCGATGATGATCGATTGGATCATTGCGATCAATCCGATTAGAGATGATCTGACGGTTGCGATCGATCCAAGCCCTGATCCCGATGGGGATGATCGATCCGACGGTTGCGATCTATCCCATCGGTGATGATCTGATGGTTGCGATCGATCCAAGCTATGATCCCGATCAGCGATGATCGATCGGAGATTATTCAACGGTTGCGATCGATCCAAGCCATGATCCGATCAACGATAATCGATCAGATCGTTGCGATCAATCCGATTGGAGACGATCCGACGGTTGCGATCGATCCAAGCCATGATCCCAATCGGGGATGATCGATCTGACGGTTGTGATCTATCATATCGGCAATGATCCGACAGTTGTGATCGATCCAAGCTATGATCCCAATCGGCGATGATTGATCAGACCATTGCGATCAATCCGATCGGAGACGATCCGACGGTTGCAATCGATCCAAGCCATGATCCCATTCGGCATAATCGATCCGATGGTTGCAATCGATTCGATCGGAGACGATCCGACGGTTGCGATCGATCCAAGCCATGATCCTGATCGATGATGATCGATCAGATCATTGTGATCAATCCGATCGGAGACAATCTGACGGTTGCGATCGATCCAAGCCATGATCCCAATCGGGATGATCGATCCGACAGTTGTGATCTATCCCATCGATGATGATCCGACGGTTGCGATCGATCCAAGCTATGATCCCGATCGGCGATGATCGATAGGACCATTGCGATCAATCCGATCGGAGACGATCCGATGGTTGTGATCGATCCAAGCCATGATCCCATTCGGCGATAATCGATCCATGTCATGATCCCGTCGGCGATGATTGATCTGATGGTTGCGATCCATTCGATCGGCGATGATCCGACGGTTGCAATCAATCCAAGCCATGATCCCGATGGGCAATGATTGATCCGACGGTTGCAATCCATCCGATCGAAGATGATCCAACGGTTGCGATCGATCCAAGCCATGATCCCGATCGGCGATGATCAATCCAACAGTTGCGATCCATCCGATCAGAGACGATCCAATGGTTGCGATCGATCCAAGCCATAATCCCGATCGGCGATGATCAATCCAACAGTTGCGATCCATCCGATCGGAGACGATCCGATGGTTGCGATCGATCCAAGCCATGATTCGATCGGCAATGATCGATCGGACTGTTGCGATCAATCCGATCGGAGACGATCCGATGGTTGCGATCGATCCAAGCCATGATCCCGATCGATGATGATCGATTAGATCATTGCGATCAATCCGATCGGAGATGATCTGACAGTTGCGATCGATCCAAGCCATGATCCCAATCAGGGATGATCGATCCGACGGTTGCGATCGATCCGATTAGAGACATCCGACAGTTGCGATCGATCCATGCCATGATCCTGATCGGCAATGATCGATCCGACAGTTGTGATCCATTGATCGGCGATGATCCGACGGTTGCGATCGATCCAAGCCATGATCCCGATCGGCGATGATCGATCCGATCGGAGATGATCTAACGGTTGCGATCGATCCATGTCATGATCATGATTGGCGATTATCGATCCAACAGTTGCGATCCATCCAATCGAAGATGATCCGACGATTGCGATCGATCCAAGCTATGATCCCGATCGGCGATGATCGATCGGACCATTGCGATCAATCCGATCAGAGACGATCCGACGTCTTCGATCGATCCAAGCCATGATCCCAATCGGCGATGATCGATCCGACGGTTGCGATCGATCAAGCCATGATCCCGATTGGTGATGATCGATCGAACCGTTGCGATCGATCCGATCGGAGACGATCCGACGGTTGTGATTGATCCAAGCCATGATCCCGATCGAGGATGATCAATCCGACAGTTGCGATCTATCTCATTGGAGATTATCCGACGGTTGCGATCGATCCAAGCCATGATCCTGATCGGCGATGATCAATCTGACGGTTGCGATCCATCCGATCGGCAATGATCCTACGATTGCGATCTTTCTATTTTTTTCTTCTTACTTATTGTATTATGTTCTAAAGGTCAGACCTAGCCCCCCTCCCTTCTGTACCATTTTAATTTAAATTAATAAACTAGAAGGGGTCTATGCCAAACCCCAACCATTATGGTGGCTTTATATTAATAAAATTTCTTTATTTCTAATAATTTTTAATTTATCTAATATTTTTTAATTTATCAAATTTTTTTTTAATTTGAGCTGTGCACGGGCCAGGCCCCAGGTGGGCCGTGCCTGGCACGGCCCAGGCCCCCCTGGGCCGTGCCTAGCATGGCCCACCAGGGCCGGCACGGCCCAGGCCCCCTTGGGCCGTGCCAGGCATGGCCCACCTGGGCCGTGCCGGCATGGCACAGTGAGCCGGCCCAGGCCCGTCATGGGTCATGCCGTGCTGGGCCAATAGAAAAAATTTTCTGGACCCAGCAGGGCCCGATAAACAGGCCGTGCCGACAGGATCCGGTACTGTAGCAGTGCCGGGCCATGCCTTGCACAGCCTATCAGGGCCTGGACCATGCCGTGCCATGGGCGGCACGGCCCAGTGCCCACCTCTAGATCCGATGGTTGCAATCGATCCAAGCCATGATCTCGATTGACGATCATTGATCCGACCATTGCGATCCATCCGATCAGAGACGATCTGACAGTTGCGATCGATCCGAGCCATGATCCCGATCGGGGATCATTGATCCGACCATTGCGATCCACCCGATCGGAGGCGATCCAGTGGTTGCGATCGATCCAAGTCATGATTCGGATCAACGATCATCGATTCGATCATTGCGATCCATCCGATTGGACACGATCCGATGGTTGCGATCGATCCAAGCCTTAATCCCGATCGTCGATCATCGATTCGACCATTGCGATCCACCCGATCAAGACAATCTGACGGTTGCGATCGATGCAAGCCATGATCCCGATCGGCGATCATCAATCCGACTTTGCGATCCATTCGATCGGAGATGATCCGACGGTTGCGATCGATCCGAGCCATGATCCCGATCTGCGATCATTGATCTGACCGTTGCGATCCATCCGATCGGAGACGATCGATGGTTGCGATCGATCCAGCCATGATCCCGATCGGCGATCATCGATCCGACCGTTGTGATCCATCCGGTCGGAGATGATCTGATGATTGCAATCGATCTAAGCCATGATCTCGATCGGCGATCATCGATCCGACCGTAGCGATCCATCCGATCGGAGACAATCCGATGGTTGCGATCGATCCAAGCCATGATTCCAATCGGCGATCATCGATCGGCCCATTGCGATCCACCGATCGAAAATGATCCGATGGTTGCAATCAATCCAAGCCATGATACCGATCGGCGATCATCGATCTGACCATTGCGATCCATCCGATTGAAGACGATCCAACGGTTGCGATCGATCCAAGCTATGATCCTGATCAGCGACCATTGATCCGAACGTTGCGATCCATCCGATCAAAGACGATCGACGGTTGTGATTGATCCAAGCCATGATCTCGATCGGCGATCATCGATTCGATCGTTGCAATAATTGCATCACTAATAGCGACCGTTGCGATCCACCCGATCGGAGACGATCCGACCGTTGCGATCGATCTGAGCCATGATCTCGATCGGTGATTATCGATCCGACCATTGCAATCCACCCGATCGGAGACGATCCGACCGTTGCGATCGATCCGAGCCATACCCGATCGGCGATTATCGATCTGACCGTTGTGATCCACCCGATTGGAGACAATTGGACGGTTGCGATCGATCCAAGCCATGATCCCGATCGGCGATCATCGATCCGACCGTTGCGATCCATCCGATCGGAGACGATCGGATGATTGCGATCGATCCAAGCCATGATCCCGATCGGCGATCATCGATCCGACCATTGCGATCCATCCCATCGGAGACGATCCAATGGTTGTGATCGATCCAAGCCATGATCCCGATCAGCGATCATCGATCCGACCGTTGCGATGCACCCGATCAAAGACGATCCTACGGTTGCGATCGATCCAAGCCATGATCCCAATCAGCGATTATCGATCCGACCGTTGCGATCCATCCGATCGGAGATGATCGAACAGTTGCGATCGATCCAAGCCATGATCTGGATCGGTGATCATCGATCTGACCGTTGCGATCCATCCAATCGGAGATGATCCGATGGTTGCGATCGATCCAAGCCATGATTCGGATCGGCGATCATCGATCCGACCGTTGCGAACCATCCAATCGGAGACGATCCGACGGTTGCAATCGATCCAAGCCATGATCCCGATCGATAATCATCGATCCGACCATTGGGATCCACCCGATCGGAGACGATCCGATGGTTACGATCGATCCAAGCTATGATCCCGATCGACGAGCATCGATCCGACCTTGGCGATCCATCCGATCGGGGACGATCCGACGGTTGCGATCGATCGAGCCATGATCCCGATCGAGGATCATTGATCCAACCATTGCGATCCACCCAATCGGAGGTGATCCAGCGGTTGTGATCGATCCAAGTCATGATTCGGATCGACGATCATCGATTCGATCGTTGCGATCCATCCGATCGGAGACGATCCGATGGTTGCGATCGATCCAAGCCTTAATCCCGATCGATGATCATCGATTCGACCATTGTGATCCTCCCGATCGGAGACAATCTAATAGTTGCGATCGATCCAAGCCATGATCCCGATCGGCGATCATCAATCCGACCTTCGCGATCCATCCGATCGGAGATGATTCGACGGTTGCGATCTATCCAGCCATGATCCCGATCGGCAATCATCGATCCGACCATTGCGATCACCCGATCGGAGATGATCCAACGGTTGCGATCGATCCAAGCCATGATCCGATGGCGATCATCGATCCGACCATTGCGATCCATCCGATCATAGAAGATCCACGGTTGCGATCGATCCAACCATGATCCTGATCGCGATCATCAATCCGACCATTGCGATCCATCCGATCGAAGATGATCCGATGGTTGCGATCGATCCGAGCCATGATCCCGATCGGGATCATCGATCCGACCATTGCGATCCATCCGATTGGAGACGATCCGACGATTGCGATCGATCGAAGCCATGATCCCGATCGGCGATCATCATCCGATAGTTGCGATCCACCCGATCAGAGACGATCGGATGGTTGCGATCGATCCAAGCCACGATCCCGATCGGCGATCATCGATCCGACCATTGCGATCCATCCGATCGAAGACGATCCGATGGTTGTGATCGATCCAAGCCATGATCCCGATCTTCGATCATCGATCCGACCGTTGCGATCCACCCGATCGGAGATGATCCTACGGTTGCGATCGATCCATCCCATGATTCCGATCGGCGATCATCAACCCGACAATTGCGATCCATCTGATCGGAGATGATCTGACGGTTGCGATCGATCCGAGCCATGATCCCGATCGGGTATCATCGATCCGACCATTGTGATCCACCCGATCAGAGATGATCCGACCGTTGTGATCGATCCGAGCCATGATCCCGATCGGCGATGATCGATCCGACCGTTACGATCCACCCGATCGGAGATGATTGGACGTTGCGATCGATTCAAGCTATGATCCCGATTGGCGATCATCGATCCAACCGTTGCGATCCACCCGATCGGAGATGATCCGATGGCTGCGATCGATCCAAGCCATGATCCCGATCGGTGATCATTGGTATGACCATTGCGATCCATCCAATCCGAGATGATCCGATGGTTGCGATCGATCCAAGCCATTATCCGATCGGCGATCATCGATCCGACCGTTGCGATCCACCGATCGAAGACGATCCGACGGTTTCGATTGATCCAAGCCATGATCCCGATCGGCAATCATCAATCCGACCATTGCTATCCATCCGATCAGAGATGATCCAATGGTTGCAATCAATTCAAGCCATGATCCCGATCGGGGATCATCGATCCGACCATTGCGATCCACCCGATCAAGACGATCAGACCATTGCGATCGATCCGAGCCATGATCCTGATTGGCGATCATCGATCCGACCATTGCGATCCACCGATCGGAGACGATCGGACGGTTGCGATCGATCCAAGCCATGATCCTGATCGGCGATCATCGATCCGACCATTGCGATCCATCCGATCGGAGAGGATCCGACGGTTGAGATCGATTCAAGCCATGATAATCAGTGATTATCGATCCGATCGTTGCGATCCTTCCAATCGAAGACGATCGGACGGTTGCGATCGATCCAAGCCATGATCCAAATTGGCGATCATCGATCGACCGTTGCAACCCATCCAATCGGAGACAATCCGACGGTTGCGATCGATCCAACCCATGATCTTGATCAACGATCATCGATCCGTCCATTGCGAACCATCAAATTGGAGATGATCCGATGGTTGCGATCGATCCAAGCCATGATCTCGATCAACAATCATCGATCTGACCGTTGCGATCCACCTGATCAGAGATGATCCGATGGTTGCGATCGATCCAAGCCATGATCCCGATCGACGATCATCAATCCGACCTTTGTGATCCATCCGATAAGAGACGATCCGATGGCTGCGATCGATCCAAGCCATGATCCCGATCGACGATCATCGATCCGACCATTGCGATGCACCCGATCGGAGACGATCCAACGGTTGCGATCGATCCAAGCCATGATCTCGATGGCGATCATCGATCCGACCATTGCAATCCATCCGATCATAGACGATCTGACGGTTGCGATCGATCCGAGCCATGATCCCGATCGGGGATCATCGATCCGAACATTGCGATCCACCCAATCAAAGATGATCCGACGGTTGCGATCGATCCAAGCCATGATCCCGATCGACGATCATCGATTCGACCATTGCGATACATCCGATCAGAGACGATCCGATGTTTGCGATCGATCTAAGCCATAATCCCGATCGGTGATCATCAATCCGACCGTTGCGATCCACCCGATCGGAGACGATCGAACGGTTGCGGTCAATCCTAGCCATGATGCCAATCGGCGATCATTGATCCGACCGTTGCGATCCATCCGATCGAAGATGATCCGACGGTTGCGATCGATCTGAGCAATGATCCCAATCGGCGATCATCGATCCGACCGTTGCGATCCATCCGATCGGAGATGATCGGATGGTTGCGATCTATCCAAGCCATGATCCTGATCGGCGATCATCGATACGACCATTGCGATCCATCAGATCGAAGATGATCCGATGGTTGTGATCGATCCAAGCCATGATCCCGATCTTCGATCATCGATCCGACCATTGCGAACCATCCAATCCGAGACGATCCGACGGTTGCGATCAATCCAAGCCATGATTCCGATCGCGATCATCGATCCGACCGTTGCGATCCACCCGATCGGAGATGATCCGACGATTGCGATCGATCCAACCCATGATCCCGATCGGCGATCATCAATCCGACCATTGCGATCCATCCGATCGGAGATGATCTGATGGTTGCGATCGATCCGAGCCATGATCCCGATCGGGATCATCGATCCGACCGTTGCGATCCACCCGATTAGAGATGATCCGACAGTTGCGATCGATCCGATCGATCCAAGCCATGATCCCGATCGGCGATGATCGATCCGACCGTTGCGATCCACCCGATCGGAGATGATCGAATGGTTGCGATCGATTCAAGCCATGATCCCGATCGGTGATCATCGATCCGACCATTGCGATCCACCCGATCGGAGATGATACGATGGTTGCAATCGATCTAAGCCATGATCCCAATCGGCGATCATCGATCCGACCATTGCGATCCATCCAATCCGAGATGATCCGATGGTTGTGATCGATCCAAGCCATTATCCCGATCGGCGATCATCGATCCGACCGTTGCGATCCACCCGATCGGAGACGATCCGACCGTTTCGATCGATCCAAGCCATGATCCCGATCGAAAATTATCAATCCGACCATTGCTATCCATCCGATCATAGATGATACAACAACGGTTGCGATCAATCCAAGCCATGATCCGATCGGGGATCATCGATCCGACCGTTGCGATCCACCCGATCAAGATAATCCATCATTGCGATCGATCCGAGCCATGATTTTGATCGGCGATCATCGATCCGACCATTGCGATCCACCCGATCCGAGATGATCGGACGGTTGCGATCGATCCAAGCCATGATCCCGATCGGCGATCATCGATCCGACCATTGCGAT